>CAUYRT010058788.1:0-14544 GCA_963574885.1 Lepilemur ruficaudatus | reverse complement strand
CGGTCTCACTGTCGACCCCGCTCGCTCACTCCCTCTCTCGCTGTCTCGCTCTCTCACTCTCTCTCTCTCTCTCCCTCTCTCTGAATCTCTCTCCCGCTCTCTCTCTCTCTCTCTCTCACCCTCACCCTCTCACCCTCTCCTCCCTCCTCTCCCCCCCATCTCTCTCTCTTACCCTCTCCCCTCCCCTCCCAGGAGACCCCTCCCTTTCCTGCTACCTCACAAATATCTGTCCCACTGCCCAGCTCTTAATTATCCTTTTTTTTTTTTTTTTTTTTTTTTTGAGACAGAGTCTCACTCTGTTGCCTCGGCTAGAGTGCCGAGGCATCAGCCTAGCTCACAGCAACCTCAAACTGCTGGGCTCAAGCGATCCTCCTGCCTCAGCGTCCTGAATAGCTGGGACTACAGGCATGCGCCACCATGCCCAGCTAATTTTTACTATATATATTTAGTTGGCCAATTAATTTCTTTCTATTTTTAGTTGAGAGGGGTCTCGCTCTTGCTCAGGCTGGCTTCGAACCCCTGACCTTGAGGGATCACTCCTGCCCTTGGCCTCCCAGAGTGCTAGGATTACAGGCGTGAGCCACCGTGCCGGGCCCTAATTATCCTTTAAAATGCAACTCAGATGCCACTTTTGAACTCTTACTCTTCCCTTGAGTTAGGTTTATCACTCACTCACGTTAGTCTGTGACATTCTTAAGGCTAGGTGTGCAATCTTAATCATCTCTATTCTCAGTATCTAATATAATGCCTGGAACATAACAATTATTTAACAAATGTTTGGATGAATTAGTTGATATGACAGGAGATAGAATTTGGCAGCTTAAATAAAGTTAGACTTTTTAACAAACAGAAATACCCAGGTTTCTTCTCAAAATAATTGGATTCATTGGGGATTGGGGGTAGGGTGCCTAGGGAAGTGTGGTAGGCATATAAATTAGCTGGGTGATGTTAGTCTCTCTACTTTTGTGGATATTTAAATTATTCCATAATACCTGTTTTTTTTTTTTTTTTTAAAGAAAGGAAAAAAAGAAACTTTGCCAATGTCAGTTTCCAGACAGACTGAATAACTATATGAGGATGAGGTATTTACAGAACAGATTTCAGTATCAAATACATTTTTAAGTTTAATAGCTGCAGCTGGGTATGGTGGCTCATGTCTGTAATCCTAGCAGTCTGGAAGGCCAAGGCGGGAGGATTGATTTAGGCCAGGAGGATGAGACCAAAGTGAGCAAGAGTGAGACCGCATCTCTCCTAAAAATAGAAAAATTAGCTGGGTGTCACGGCCTGTTCCTGTAGTTCCAGCTACTTGGCAGGCTGAGGCAGGAGGATCCCTGGAGCCCAGGAGTTTGAGGTTGCAGTGAGCTATGGTGACACCACTGCACGCTACCCAGGGCTACAGAGTGAGACTTTGTTTAAAAAAAAGAAATTGAACCTCACTCCCTATTTTAAAAAAATTTTTTAAATTATTAAATAAGTTTAATAGCTGCTACAGACCATCTTAACCTGATAATGTGGTATTCAAAAAGAAGACAGATTAAATGGAGACAGAGATAGAAAATTAGAAGTACATTGTTTATATAATTGATAAAGAAAGTTGGGAGATTGTAATAAATATTGTTACCTAGACTGTATCTCTGTAAGTCTGAAAGTTCTGAGTAGTTTTATGTTTTATGTAAAAATATACTATAGAACTGTGCTGTCTGACCCAGTAGCCACTAGCCACATGTAACAAGTTTTATTTAGTGATGCAATCATAGCTCACAGCAACCTCAAACTCCTGGGCTCAAGCGATCCTCCCGCCTCAGCTTCCCAAGTAGCTAGAACTACAGGTGCGTGCCACCATGGGCAGCTAAGTTTTTTTTATTTTTGTAGAGGCAGGGTCTTGCTGTGTGCCTAGACTGGTCTCACACTCCTGACCTAAACTGCCTCCCAAAGTGCTGGGATCACAGGCATTGAGCCACTGCTCCTAGCCTATTTATATTTAATTTTTTTAAGATTAAGTAATTAAAAGTTCAGGTCCTCAGGTGCACAAGCCACATTTCAGATATCCAGTAAAACATATCCATTGTCATAGAAAATTCTAGTGGAGTGACTGCTATAGAAGATGGAAACAAAATAAAATACTGAATCTCAAGTAGCCCTAAATAACCTTCATTTGCTAAATAATAAAAAAGAAAATAATCTTGAGTAAGAAAGAAAAGGATTGTGGCAAGTATTGTTTGAGAGCTTAGCTGGTGATTTGAATCAAAAGTATTTAATGAAATTCATGATTTGTTCTTATCAGTGAAATAGAGTACAAAGGAAGAGTACTCAATAGTTGTTAAAATACTGTGATCATTGAAAAATAGAGAAATTAGATCTATATTATTAAGAATTGAATAGTAATGAGTTATTTGACATTGTTTAATTTTTAAGGGAAGAGAATATATTAACAAAATATTGTTGAACTTGCTTTATATTTTTGTTGAAAAAAAGTTTTAAATCCCAACAGTATTCTAAAAAAGTACTTTGTTCACAAATCACTCGGTGAATTCCTTGTGTGTTCTAGATTGTCGGGTTTATGTTTTTCAGGTCTTGCCTTTTCAATGAAAATTTTTGTCATCAAATTTCAGAAAATATTATTGGCTCTAAGGTGCTCCACCTGACACTGCTCAAGTTTTTCTTTAACTTAATTGAAAGTGAAGTACGGCATCTGAGTCAAAAGTAAGTTTTAATCACAAAAAAACACATTTTTTTATAATTCTATTGTTTTAGGTACCATTTCTGTAATCATTTATATACATATTTCTAAAAAGTCACCTTGTTTTTATTCTAAAGTAGGTTTATTTTTAAAATATATAGCCAAACACATTTTTCAGTGCTGGTGCCCTTTTTTTCTTTTTCTGAGTTCACATTTTTATTTTTCCTTCTATATTTAGATAGGTTTGAGTGTTTTCATTTTCTCAAATTTAGATTTTTTTTAATTGTTTAGTAATTGAATGCTTGAGTAAAAAGATACACTAGTTTTAAACACTGAATCTATGATGTGATAAATTTTTTTCGTGCTCTAAAACTTACAGATAGATTACTGTGTGTACATTGTCAGTAATTTTATTGAGCTGAGGCCATTTTTTATATTTTGTCCTTTATTATAATTATGTTATAATCTTTATGTATTATGACCTTTCTATATGCAAAAATTGCTGGCTTTTTTTTTTTTTTTTTTACAAAAGGCATGCCTAATAACTGTCATGATCAAAGTAGCATAAAATATACTTTTTGTTCATATTTTTATTAGGTTGTATGACTGGTCAGACTCTAAGAGTATAAAAATAACAGGAAAGGCAATTCTTCTTGAAATCTTTTGGTCGGGAAGTGAAACTGCTGGGCTTTTGACCAAACCAGTAAATATGCTTTTGGAATGGACTATATATTCTCACAAAGAAAAATGCAAGTCTAATGATGTAAGTAGGATTAATTTACAGATGAGTAATGGTCTATGGAAAAAATACTTTGAATTTTATACCTTTTCTTCTCTTTGTTCTTTGAATTACTTAAAAAAAATTAAAATGTACCCAAATATATCACTGTTTTTTGATTTTAGTTTTAAGGTAACAGGTCTTTGAAGACTAGTTCTTCATCATATCACATTTGGATGCTAGGGATAGTTATTTATGATCATTACTGCTAATAAATCTCTAGTTACTTAACCATTCTAGATTTTTTACTTTTGTACATTTTGATTTATAAGGAACTTATGATTAAAAATATTGAATCAATCCTTATATTTGTAAGGGGTACTGTCAATAAATATTTTGCTTGCTTTGAAAACTGCCTCTACCTTTCTGGGTGTTAAGAATTATTATTTGAAATATTTCTTTATAAGTAGATTTTGCCTGTCATTAGAAATGTTAACATGATGATCTTAGTGTATTATCTATCTGAAGGGTAATTGGGAAAATTAAATACAGTAAAACATGTAAAATGCATAGCAACATACTGTGGCACATTTGCCGTGCATAATAAACATTAGTCACCTTTCCTTTCTCCTGTTCAAAATGATCTGGGCTTTTATTGTCTATTTTTCTTGTGTTCTATGATTAATTTCTGCTCTTTTAAATTCTTTTATTAATACTTTCTCTTCTACCTTCTTGAATGTTTGAATCCTTTTTCCTAATACATGCACTAAATATTAATTACGTTTGGAGTACAATTTGAGATTCATTCCACAGGTTTGATACTTTAGGGTTCTCTTACTGTTATTTTCAAAGTGTTTTTTACTGTCAGTTTTGATATCCCCTTTAATCCAAAAGGTGTTTTAAAAGTGTGTTTTAAAATTTCTAAACAGGTAAGTTTTTGTTATTGTTAATAGGTTTTGTTTGTTTGGCTGTGCTTTTTTTTGTTAATTTCTAATAAAGAATTACAGTTAAAGAATAATACCCTATATAATTTCTGCTTTCTGAAATTTATCAAACTTTTCTTTTTGGCCCCTTGGAAGATTAAGGGCCAGAATGTGTTTATATTGTTACAGTGTTGTAACAATACAGAAAATTGTTTATAGTGTTCTGTATTACCTATTAGATCAAACTTTATAATTGTTTTAATTAACTCTTCAGAATCTACTTAGTGGATTTGATCATGTAACAGTTTCTACTTTATATATGTTGATGTTCTTTTATTATTCATAACCCACATCTCATAACTTCTAGTTATGATGTCATAACTGCTAGTTAGATAATATTTTCTTCAGGGACAGTAAACATAGTAGTTTGGGGTAGAGAGCTCTGGTATCAAACTGTCATAAAGTCTGTTCTATCCTAAGAAAAATTCTTATGTAATTTCTCTTCAAATATTTCCTCAGATCCATTTTCTCTCCTCTACTTTTTAAATTCCATTAAAACTTCTGTTATACCTCTTCTTCATATTCTTTGTGTTTTTTACCTTCTCATCTTTCTCTCTCTCTATGTATATATTTTTTCTATACTTACAGCATTCTGGATAGTCTTAGTTTACCAGTTCACTTTCAGCTGTGTTCAATATATTTCAGCTGTGTCCAATAAAACACGACCATTGCATTTTAAATTTTTATATTTTTTCCAGTTCTAGACTTTTTTACTTCCAAACTGCTATGACATGTTTTTATGGTTTCTAGCACCTTACAGAACTTTCAAGATTTTCTTTTGCCTGTGGCAATAACATTTATTTTATAGTCTATGTCTATTATTCCGTATCTGAAGTATTTGTGGGTCTGTTTCTATTATTGTTTCTGCTGTTTTCCTTCTCTTATGTTTTTTCTTTTCTCTTGCAAGCTAGTTATCATTCACTATGTGCTGTAATTGTATTTGAAAAATTATGTGCAGAAACAATATATATCAAAGACCAGAATATCTTCCTCCAGAGAGAATTACTGTTTAACTTCTGCCAAGTGCGTGGGTGCACTACCGGTCAAGGACTACCCTAATCTAGTGTCTACATTTGAGGGACCCTAGGTAGTCCAAATGAAATAAAGGGCTACATATACATGTAGATTTGCTTCTGATTTACTCTTACTCTGGGTCTCAGCCTGTTAATGGAATAGGCCTTGCTTGGGCCATGACTTTTTTTTTTAACCTCTTTTCCCCTAAGCTCTGAAAACAACAGTTCCATATCTCAACTCTTTCCCTAAAATCAGCAAAAGTAATCAGGACAAAATCAGCCAGCTTTGAGTGCCTCACTTGGCTTTTACCTTTACCTAGATCTTGGCCTAGCAATTCCTTGTAACTTACGGTCTCATTTTCAGAAGATGTTTTGCATGTCATCCAACATTTTTAGTTGTGGTTTTCTTCTGTAAGAGGAATTAATTACCTAGTTTCCATTACCAGAAACAGAAGTTCTTGCTGGGTTTAAAAAGCAGGTGTCTGAGGCGCGCTTCCAAAAAGAAAATTCTTTTGAGGACACTAATATTTTTTTCTAAATTAGCATTAAAAAGGAAAGATTGCTCCTGACTATATCTAGACTATTTCGTAATAAGGTAATTTTATTTTGTGACAGTAACCAGTTGACTAGGCATTTTCTCATACATATATGTGATTTTAAAACTATGATTTTGCAAATGTATAGAAACTGAAAATATTCAACTGATACAGAATCACTATCTACACCTCATTGCCAATTAAGTATAGTACTTGTAAGCTAAAGCTGATAGTATCTGTATAAATTATCATCTGCCTTTTTATTTAGTTTCTATGCATTAAAATCATTAAGGATAGAAAATATTATAAAACATTCTTTTTTCATTTATTTGATTACATAAATGAAATTGCTCATTTATAACTGAAAACAATAATAAAACTAATGTTTTCATAATTTGACCAAGTCTTCAAAGGATTACTTGTAGATAAGAAATTACTCAAGAAGCATTGATGTAAATAGTAACAGATTTATACATATTTAACTTGAAGATTTTTGTTCAAACTTATAAATAAAAGCAACATATTTGTGAAGCAATCTGCAGTAAATTGTGGCATCAGTTGTAAAATGAGAGCTGGTTTTGAATTTTGCAGATTAATATTTTATTTAACATTTGAATTGCTTAAATTCATATAAAACTGCCTTTTTTATTGTATTACCTTTCTGTTAGAATTCATTCTTGTACTTAATTAAATCTTTTTGGCAGTTTCCAGTTTCGAGAATTCCATGCATGTTCACAGACATCATTTTCTGTACTGTAAAGCATTTGTTTCTTGATTTGCTGAGTTGAAGCATTCAATTTAAGTCATTAGCTAAACAGAAGTCCTCAGTTTATGCTAATATTGTTTTGTCACAGTGTCAATCAGCAAGTATTGCAGAGTGACACAATGGCAATGAATTTCATTGTCATTAATCTGAGAAAGCTTTGGGTTTTCCTTGGCAAAGAGCAGAGGTGGGCTGTGTCAGGGTTATGTAGGAGATACAAATTTTACTAGTCCCACTTTTCTTTGAGATGTCCTTAAGTGCTATTTAAAGATAATCCTACAATATAGGTAGAAATGGAAGCTAGTTCATATTTAAAGATGTGAAAATTGAGGCTAAAGAGTGTAAGTAACTTATTCAAGGTGTTACAGCTTGTTAGGGCAAAGCCTTGACTAGAGGCCAAGTCTCCACTGTGACACACTTTCTCATTTTTCAAATGCTAGTGTTTAAAACAGGAAGAGGCAAAGTATGTGCATTATGTTTGCATCTTTCCAACAGAGTACTTTGTCATGTATTGCAGTGGGATATTGTGAAAATCTCTAACCTGGGAGTCAGAAGGCTAAGATGCTAGTTTGTTCAACATTACAGATTAGTCAATGTTTGGAAGATCACCAGGTTTATAAACTGGAGGTTACCTGTACTGGCAGATAATAGAGAACTGTACTGACAGAATGTCTTATAATAGAGTTTAACATATTAGAAAGAAATTCTAAGGTAAATATATGTTATATATGCAAGTCATGTCTTTTATTTCTTTCTTAATTCCTAGGTTATTCATTCTGTTTAACAATTATTTCAGTATTCCAAGAAAGCTGTTTCTTTTTATAGTTTATTTGCCATTTTCTTTTTTTGTTTGTTTTTTAACAGATAGGGTCTCACTATGTTGTCCAGACTGGAGTGCAGTGGCTATTCACAGGCACTGTGATAGTGTACTGAAACCTTGAACTCCTGGCCTGAAGCAATCCTTTCCCCTCAGCCTCCCAAGTAGCTGGCACTACAAGCATGTCCCACCTCACCCAGCTATTTGTCATTTTCTTACTAGTCCATTTATGAAGGATATATGTCCATTCTATTGGAAATAATAACAATGTTTATATGCTGTTAAAGTGGCAGTGAGTATAATCCATATCACCATCTCTTGGCCCTATGGTTATAGTGAGTGTGATAGTTAAGAATGTAGTATAAAAGGATCCAAGGACCTGATCTGAAAATGTTTTTTATATAAACACTATATAAATTTATATAAATACTATGCATATATAGTATTAATAGTATGCATGTTTGTACACAAATAAGAATAACTTTGGTAGGATCTTTCTTATCATGGTAAAGAAGCTACAGTCATTCTGTGCAGTCTTGCAAGACATCCTACCCCTCTCTATGTGCTTAATAGCATTAATATCAAGGTAAATTTAATATTAAACAATACTAATATTCAATTGTGGTTTCAAGTATATGTATACTTTTTTTTTTGGACGCAGTGTCTCACCCTGTCACCCAGGCTGGAGTGCAATGGCCTCATCTTAACTCACTGGAACCTCAAAACTCTTGGGCTCAAGCGAGGAGTAGCTGGGAGCTTGCCTCAGCCTCCTGAGTAGCTGGGACTATAGGCATGCACCATCACAACTGGCTAATTTTTCTGTTTCTTGTAGAGACAGGGTCTCAGTTTTGCTCAGGGTGGTCTTGAACTTCTGACCTAAAGTAATCCTCCCACCTTGACCTCCCAAAGTGCTAGGATTACAGGCGTGAGCCACTGTGCCTGGCTGTGTATGTATATTTTTATAAGAAAAAAGGGAAAATCCTAGCTGGTTGGTTTGATATTTTTAATTGATAGAGTGCTGGGTTGTGGTTTTATAAGAAGCTTCACTCTGTGAGCTAACATCCTTCTTCCTACCCAGGGTCTTAGAACCTGGAAGGTCTCAAGTGATCCTGATGTACTATACCCTTGAGATGGGGAATACTTTTAGAAAAAATTTACCAATCTCTTGCTTCCTTTCTGAGTACTGTCATTGCTGATGTTTAGGTCTATGTTATGTTGGAAGGAACATTTTGTGGCATGCATATAGACATAAGCAATTGGCTAGTTTAAGTATATATTTTCACTATTCTGTTTTATATTCTCTTGATAACTTGAACAGTGAGAAGTGAAGATTAACTTGCTCAGAGTGATCATCTACATGTTGTATTTACAAAGAATGGTGTTGATTTCCTATTAGATAAGGAATGATGTCCTAATGAAATACTGTATATACCTATAAGAAACAGGTTTGCTGAGTGCAAGGGAAGCAAATCCAGTTGTCACTAAGGGTTGAAAGTACTAGGAATTTCTTTGTCACTCATCCCGTATTGGGCATATGATGGCAGAACATGGTAGTTATAATCTATTTGGAATCTGTAACATTTATTAAACCGCTTCATGTGTCTTCTATGCAACTGTTAATTTAGTGATTTCTTTTCCACATATCCAACATGCTCAGACAACAAATAATCAGAATACAGGAATTTCAACTGATTTTAATGTTGTTTTGAAAAACTGTTTATATTTAGATCAAAGGTGTTTTTAGAATATTATTCTCACACCTCTTTATTTTCATAGTTTATACTGAACTTTATGGATTAGAAAAATATTTTTAGGCAGAGTGAGATATTTCACACCTGTAATCTTAACACATTTGGGGAGGCTGGGGCAGCCAGGATCACTTGAGGCCAGGAGTTCGAGACCAGCCTGAACAACACAACAAGACTCCTGTCTCTACAAAAAGTAAAAATTAGCCAGGCGTGGTGGTGTGCACCTGTAGTTCCAGCTACTTGAGAGGCTGAGGTAAGAGGATCACCTGAGCCAGGAGTCAGAGTTCACAGTTGGCTATTACGATGACACTTCACTCTAGCCCAGGTAACAGAGCAAGACCCTGTCTCGGGGCGGGGGTGGGGGGACATACCATTGTTCCTGGTGGTCAGTGGTTAGGAAAAAAATAAGTTAATAGAAAAATATTTTTAAACACTATGGTAAAGCATACTTATTGTAAGTAAGATCTGTATGTTTGCTATATTTCTTATGGAAATTTAATAATTATTATAGAAGTATTATAAAACAATATGCTTTTAAAACTGATCGTTATATATATCTAAATTAGGTAATGAGTATTTGATATAATTTAATAATTAAAATTTGAGTCAATCTATTTTCTTTTAACAAATGGACAGTCTTGTTTACTAAAACTTTTATTCATTATGTGTCTCCAAGTCTTTTTCTGGAAAATGCCATTTAGAGAAATGTAAAGAATACTGTATATAAACAGTATGGGTAGAAAGTCTGTCTTCTTTTATAGTCATATATTCTTGTTAAAAATCCACAGAAACCCTGTATTTCCTCATTTTAATGGAATTATTCCTTGACTAAAGCAATAGCATTAGATAAAACTATTTTAAAAATTTGCTCTAAACTATTCATTGGGGGTGTGTGTGTGTGTGTGTGTGTGCGCACGCGCATGTGTGGAGGGTGAATGGAGAAGAGAGGGTATTAGTTTGCTAGGGTTCTTAAGAATACCTTTTATCATAAGCAAACTTTATGTTTTTAAATAGCTGAGTTTTGCCTCTCAACAAATACTCAAAATAAACACTGATAGAAATCCTCTATTTTAGTAGTATTTTTTCCATCTTACTGTTAGGTCTTCAAACATGAACTGGCTTACTTATTGACTGGAATTCTTGGAGTGGCAATAGATTATTGGATCTTCCTTGGACTTAAGATGGGTAGAAATGTGATGCGACACATGTCTGATGACTTAGGAAGTTATATTTCTCTTTCATGTGATGGTAAGTGTGTCTATGTTTTATTTTTCCTAGACCAATCCTGGAAAGTAGTTTTGAATTTCTTTTAAGCAATCTGTAATTTTTAACATATGTTCATATGAATGAAGTTTTTCTTAAATTAGTTATGGATACATACACAGATACACAGAGACAATATAAAGAAGAAGATAAAAGTTACCCATAATGCTCCTACACAAATAACCACTGTTAAATTTTTAGTGTCTTTCTGGTGTTTCTAAGCATTTTTATATAGTTGAGCTCATACTGTGTGTGTAATTTTGTGTTCTCATTTTCTTCATCAACATTACAAGAGTCTTCCTCCCACATACATTATTATTCAAATGTATTATTTTGCTGATTTCATAAAAATTAAATATTAGATAATAGTACAGAAAATGCTATCTGGAATTTTTATGTTTTCTTTAATCCTACAGTTAAGAATTATAATTAGGCCATCTTTTACAAGTGAATATTTAACTAGACAAATTTAAAATCAGTTTATTCGCTTTTCATTGGAGAGATAGGTTCACTTTTTTATGTACAATTTTTAGAATCTTACATGTTAAGAGCTATTTTTAGTACTTTTAATACTTCTAATCATTCAAGCTGAATAGAAAACATTATCAATCTCTGGTCTTATGTATGCCATGTGAACAATTCCCAGGTCTTTCCCTGCATGAACACTTAACATCATTAAAAAGTGAAATTCACTGAATCAGAATATTTATGTTATAAAGCCGCTTGTATTCATTTGGATTATATCCTTGGTTAAAACATTTTCCCTGTGTACCTATTGCTGTATAATTTTTCTTATAAAAAACTGTTACTATTTTTTTCCACCAAGTCTGGTGCTCTAACAAGAAGTGAGCATGGAGATGAAGCAAATAGAAGTAATTTATATTCATAATTTTCCTCACTCTTCCTCTTCCCCCATTATCTACTTTAATTTTAAAATTTCCCCTAAAATAAGTGAGGTAAAGAGTAATATTATTTAAGCAATGTGATGACAGAACTCCTTTTTACAGTGTTCACCTTGGAAAAATTCTATCCAACTCCTTTGGGTCTCCAGACTGACAGAGGCTTCCTTAAGACCTTTTGTACATTCCCAAACTTCACAGCCAGTTTAAGAAGAATCTTAAGAAGAATCTGCCTTCCTTCCTTTTTCCTTTATTTATTTCTATAATCCTAAATTCCTGAAACGAACACATTTTTAAACCAACTGAGCTTTTTATGGTCTTCAAATATGAAAGATGATTTTTATATACTTAATTATCAACATTTTACACTGCCAAATAACTATTCTATTTTGTTACACGTGTTTCAGTGCATCTGGGTTTTATATAAAGAAAAAGTTCTTGAATATGCTGTCAATCACTTTAATACTTTGAAGAGCGATTCCAGAATAGGAATTCAGGTTATAACTGGGTTCAGGAGTTATTCAGTGATGCCCTCTGTAAAGAGAGATCTCTTTTTATACTGACTAAGTTAGAAGATTTTTATCTAAAGCATTTTATCTTCTTTCTTTTTTTCTTTTTCGTTGAGCTGAGGGGTGATTACTGTTCTTTTTGTGGACTAGCTGTCCTTTGTTGCATGACTTTTTAACATTTCTTAGCTCAAATTCAATCTTCCTTCAGAACCCTTTCTTATCATTTCTTTTCCACCATTCCTGCTAGGTAGTTTGGTGTTTTTTATCCTTTTTGGAAGCAGCGGAATTCTGGCATTATTTGCTAGAATGAGACCTGAACATTTGCCTAACAGAATTCCCTGTTTTCCTTCCATAATGAAATTTCTTTGAGTTTGGGAACCCAGTACAGGATTAGCAGTGGCTTTAGAGACTGTAAATATAGTTGTCTTTCTAATACATAGCAATGGCCTTTAAGGAAATATAAGTCATCTTATAGTTTAGACAATTGCATAAAATAATGAATGTTGTATTAAAAGGGTTATACTGCATGTTATACATCAGCTTCAATGCTTTCTTTACTGAATTTCCCTTGCCTTAAAGCAAGGCCTGGTTATCCTGTGTTATTCCCCATTTTCACATGACAAGTTTAAACCCTAGAAGTTTGAGCTTGTGACTGACTTCAGCTAAAACTCAACCTCAGTGTTACTATAATCCTATTGACAGACTATTTTGCTCCCAAGGATCTATGTTTGATCACTAACATCTAAAACTTTAGTTGAGATTTAAATTATATCACTGTTGAAAAGCATGTTTAAGCCTTTCCTCTTACCCTTCTGAAAACACACACATACAGAGTTGTTTCCTTAGGCTTCAAATTAGGCTGTAGTTAGGCAATTTAAAATTTTTTAACATATATTTCTAAAAATTGTTCAAATAAATATCTTTCTATTTTTTCTCTGTTAGTATAGCTTGATGTTTAACCTTTGTCAAGAGACAGAAATCAAGTAAACACTCTGTCCTTAAGAGAACAGTAGCTTTTCTATAACTAATATGCAAAATTAAAGTGTTTATTATGGAGTTTGTAGAATACCACACTTTTCCCTACAAGTGAACTAGATGTTGCAGTAATGTCCTTTTTGTCCATATTTTGATACAGAAATTTGGAAATCATTGTTTGCCACCTGTTTGCCACCTCTTTTATTTCAATTCTTTTTCTCTGTGGATATTCCCTCCTTTTTTTTTTTTTTAATAAGTATTTCTTTGCATTATTTTTCGACTCAGTCACAATCTTTCACTTCTCCTAAGTCATAGAGATGTCATGATTTGGCTGTTACATAACTTCCAGTTGAAGATACTGGTCCATCTTTCTCATTTATGGTCAACTGGATGTTTTGGTGTTTCCTAGCTTGAAAGTACAAAATTAATTACTGTGGCACTACTCAGATTCAGATCGATCAAATTAATAGTTTAGTACGGTTTATTATAATTGTTTATAATTGTTTTGTCAAGAATTAAGACAGTAGATATTTTAGAAGATAAGTAAAATCATTTCCACCAGATGGCATGTCCATCAATTCCACCTAGATGCTATTCTTTTTGCTTCTAAACACTTTGGGCAGGAGGAGTTTCCTTTCTGTATTTTAAGGTCAAACCATCTGAAATTTCTTTTTTATGCTTAATTGAATTTCCTTATTATTGGCTTAAAGTACAGATCAGCAAACTTTTTTTTTTATGTAAAGTACCAGATAGTAAATATTTTTGGCTTTTTAGACCCTACAGTCTGTCTCTGCTACTCAGCTTGGTAGTTGTAGCTAGAAACCCACCACACAATAATACATAAACAAATGATCATGGCTGTATTCTAGTAAAACTTTATAAAGGCCAAGCGTGGTGGTTCATGCCTGTTATCCTCGCACTTTTGGAAACGAAGCTGGGAGGATTACTTGAGGCCAGGAATTAGGGACTAGCCTGGGCAACATAGCAAGACCCCGTTTCTACACAAAAATTGTTTTTTTAATTAGGATATGGTGACATGCACCTAGAGTCCCAGGCATTCTGAAGGCTGAGGCAGGAGAATTGCTTGAGTCCAGAAGTTTGAGGTTACAGTGAGCTATGAGGACGCTACTGTGCTTTAGCCCAGGCAACAGACCCTCCTTCTATCTCAAAAAAAAAAAAAAAATCATAAAAACCGGCAGAAAGTCATAGTTTGCCAGTCCTGACTTAAACTTATTTCTTTTCCTGTTGTTTCAATGGGAAAAAAAACATGTCATCAAAATTTACTGTTATGTAATAGTTTTCACATCTTTAGAGAACTTTAATAAAGCTTCCTTTGCCCTTAGATTCCAATGTTGTCTTTTCCTGATAAATGTACATTTTCATTTTATTCACTTTCGCTTTCTTATCTCTATCTCTTTCCATGCTTCAAACTTCTTCCATAAATATAAGTTTTTATGTCATTACTGATTCTCAGTCAAAATGTTTCTGTTTTTGCCGGGCGCGGTGGCTCACGCCTGTAATCCTAGCACTCTGGGAGGCCGAGGCGGGCGGATCGCTCAAGGTCAGGAGTTTGAAACCAGCCTGAGCAAGAGCGAGACCCCGTCTCTACTAATAATAGAAAGAAATTAATTGGCCAACTA
>CAUYRT010058786.1:0-11703 GCA_963574885.1 Lepilemur ruficaudatus | reverse complement strand
TGATCACAATATATTTTCTCTTTTGTGACTCCTCCTGCAAAAGCCATTCTGTAGGCAACAATGCCCCCAAACTGGGTTCATTATTAGATCTGGTAGATAACAAAGCCCCGGCAATTGAATGTAAAGTATTATTTTTTTTTTCCTGAAAATAATAAATTGCTTGGGAAAGGATCAGATTTCATAAGTGTGTGTGTATGTGTGTGTGTGTGTGTGTGTGTGACTTCATCTGAGTTCTATTGAGCTGTTATGTCATCAACTTTTCTAGGAAATCAAAAATAGCCTAGAATTAATTTTTTAATTTGGGTGGCCTGGACCAAAAACAGTATAGGAGCTTCCACTGACTGCAGTTACTCATTGGTATGTAGATCTAGGTTAGTGGTTCTCAACCAGGGGCAATTTTGTCCCCAAACCCTTCCTAGGGGACACTTGTCAATATCTGGAGATATTTTTGGTTGTCAAAACTGGAAAGGGAGGCCTGATGTGGTGGCTCACACCTGTAATCCTAGCACTCTGGGAGTCTGAGGCAGGAGGATTGCTTGAACTCAGGAGTTCGAGACCAGCCTGAGCAAGAGTGAGACTCTGTCTCTACTAAAAATAGAAAAATTAGCTAGTCGTTGTGGTACATACCTGTAGTCCAAGCTACTCAGGAGGCTGAGGCAGGAGCATCACTTGAGACCAGAAGTTTGAGGTTGCTGTGAGCTACCATGACGCCACTGCACTGTACCCAGGGCAATAGAGTGAGACTGTGTCTCAAAAAACAAAAACAACTGAGAAGGGAGGTGCTACTACACTAGCATTAGTAGGCAGATACTAGGAATGCTTCTAAACATCCTACAGTGTACAGGATCATCTCCACCACAAAGAATGATTTGGCACAAAATGTCAATAGTAAAATTTAAGGACTCTGATTTACAGAGAATCATGTTGGAATGTTAGCTCACAGAGGTCAGGGATCTGCTTTTCTTAGAATGCATAGTGTAATGCCAGCAACATTGTGTACTTATTATTTCTTAAATGACTGAATGGAAGAATGAATGAACAATGTACTCTACATTTTAGCAACTCCTGACGTTACGTAGGAAAATGGATAACGTGATTCTTACATTACCTTCATAGCTTCTCTGACCAATAGGCATGGCCACACTTAAAGCCAGTAATGATGGACCTCCCAGCATATTTAAGAGGTAAATAAATACTCTTACCTTGTCCCAAAATATTAATCTTCACTGTGGAACTAAACAATGAGGAACTGACGGTTGGAGGATCTATGACACTATCTCTGTCATTAGAAATGTAAGACTTTCTCTTTAGACTATGCACGAGTTCTCATCAATTTTTGATTGTGAGGACAAATCAATTTAAAAATATTTTTCTTTCTTATTGCCCAGTTAACTTCAGCACCAATAGTAATAATGATTACAATAATAAAATTTAAAAAGTGGTCAACCTTTCCAGCACATGTGGTGAAAAGTTAAATCTTTGGCAAAATTATTTCCGATCATTTACTCTCTGAAATGTTATCAAGCCAGCTAAAAAAACCCTTTAGCAAATAAAGTTCAAGATATTGTCACAAGGTCTCTAGGAAATAGAACATATATTATGAATCTCTATATTTTCAGGGCTCTCTGCTGTCTTGGGGGTGAATTTTATTTTGGAGCTCAGCTTAGGCATAGTTGGCTATGGCTCTGTCAGGATTTCTCTAAACGCTATCTCTTGGGTCTGATCCTTTGACTTCTGGTAGTCACTGGATCAAAAATAGATAAATAAAAATCTCATGCAGGAGGGAAAATAATTGGCATTTGTCAAGTAATGACATGATGCTGGGGTAGGTTTTTAAACTGTATCTTTTTCTCAATTAATCCTCACAGCCACTCCATGAATAAGTATTGTGCTTCTGTGCACCTTATAGTCGAGGAGACCAATGCTCAGAGATGTTAATGACCCACACCAGGATCACTCAGGTATAAGTGCCACAGTTTACATAGAACACAGATCTACCTTATTCCAAGGCCTCAATTCTTTTTGGCTTTTACATCTAATATTTATTTGGTTGGGTCTCTGGCTAGTGACACATGTGTTTCCTTATTCAGGCACTTCCTTTTCCTTGATTAAAATAATAGACATAAAAGTTGTAGAAAATATGGTAAATAGTAAAATAAATTAAAGATAAGTTTCCATAATTTTTTTTTTTTTAACAATGAAGGAGCAAGAGAATTCCTCTCCTGAGCTAATTTATTTAAAATCTGTTGTTTTAAAAAAAGCCCTAGGCAACTACTGTAATAAATCTGGTTTCTTTTCAAGAGAAACATTTGTAAGGGGCTGGGTTGCAGGCCAAGGTCCTTCCAAAAATTTCTATGAACAGTCTTCCGTTATCCATTTACACACGCATACATACACATATTCCTTAAAGTAGACTTGAAATGCTCACTACCTACTACTTGTGAATTACTTAGATTTTCTGAACTCATGAGTAACATAGGAATAACAATTTCTGCCTCACAGGGTTATTGTAAGGACTGGATAAGATGATGTGGGTAAGAGTTTACAACAGTGTCTGCATATTGCCAGTGTCCTGTAGTGATGTCTTTCTCAGATCTCCACAGAGGACAAGCACCTGGAGTCCTACTAGCAGTGTCTTGGTGTCACATGTGAAGATAACTTTGTTGATACCACATTTTCCCACCGTTCTAGTGGATTCCCAAGGAAACTCTCGAAATTCGTTTACTGTCAATCAATGAGTTATGCAAAATTGCTTTCTCATCTCCCCTTCAACCATTTGGGCATCATCTTCAAGTTGGCTCCAGAACAGTCTTAATCTGCATACTGACAGGAGTTTATTTTCAGGAGCCACTAATGGCTGGGAAAATACAGTGGAACATACATTGTGGTGACCTCCTGTAACAGTCACACATAACTGCAAAAATAATTGAAATTTACCATTTGGATGTATTTGGATGTGTTTGTGTTTTTTAAAGAAACTCCAGAACCAAAGTATGAGATGCATATAATCAATAGGAAATGCCCCATGGCTCTGCAACACACTAGAGTTCCCACATTGCTTAAATTGTCTGCTCATTCCTATGATCACAGCCAGAGTTGATCTCAACATGCCTTTGTAAAAGCTTCTTTGTAAACCAAAACTTTGTTTGTTCAAAAAAATAAGTCTTGCTTTTTCCAAAGGAGGTATTCTGTAGACCACATCTAAGGGAAATGTGTCTATATTAAATCTAATTTTTAATATAAATGGAAAAAAATGTTACATTTTTTGCTCCAGGGACATTTGACTGAAAATGAATGCAGTTGATGCTGAGAAACTGGGTATCAGAGCTCAAGAAGCCTGGGGAAAAATGTTTTTCTTTTCTTATTATTTTGACGACTGATCTTAATGATTCCAGTGTTATATCCCCTTCACTAACCAAGTGCTTAACATCATGCTTTGATATTAACATAGAAAGCAAATTGATCTAAAATGTATCTCCAACCAGTTTGCCTTACATAATAAATAGCTTTGTTTTCTGCCAATCAGGAAAATTATCTTCTAGGGTGAAACCTGCAATTAACCTTGAAGAAGTTAAACTTGTCTAAGACATTAGATTGTTTCTGAGAAAGGATAAAAGTAGCCATCAGACAGATCATAGTTTATTCAGGAAAAACTAATTCTATAGTTGTTACCTGTTCCCTAAAATACTCTACCACATCTTGCTTTTTCACATTAAATTTTCATTCCCAAATCATTCCCGAATTGCAGCTAAATATAGTGCTTTTTAGACTTGCCAGGTTGTGACTCCCTGAAAGTTAATTTGGAAATATCTAAGTGCCACAGATATAGACAGTGACCAAAGCAGACCTGTGACTTTATTTCAGGGAGAAGTGCCAGGTGGGAAAACCAAGTGATGTTTTATTTCAATGGATTTAGACAGGATAGTGGAAAATGTGGTGTCAAAGAAAATATTACATTTCCTAGTCTTTTAGATGCTCCCGTTATGGCAATAACAAACAAATAAAATCACAATAAATTCAACCGGGCAGTCACACAAAGAATACAAAAAAAAAAAAGGAAAGAAAAAAAAAAAGGAAATATATGTATGTACTCTAGAGGCTGAAAGCTCCAGGGCTGATTAGTAATGAAATGCCTGTAGAATTAAAATAACATCAGAAAGCTCTTTTAGAATAATAATAAACTGTTAAGAGTAAACCGCTCTGCTCAAGATTCTGCTTGTTCCCCTGCAAAGAGTTTCCAACACATTCTGGAACAAGAGGAAAGTTCTCATTTGCAAAAGTACAGCTAACAGTACGGATGGGAGGAAGGCAGAAGACTCTGTCTTTCCTTCTCTCTTCATTGCCGCGGTGATAAAAAGCTGCAGGGCCTCCTGTCGGTGACCTTAGTCCTTTGGAGAGGGCCAGGCGGGTGCAGGCCCGTCTCGAGCTTGCCGTTAGTCAGTGATCTGTGAATAGCTCTCGGTCCCTTAATGACGTGAGCGCAGCCTCCAAAGGGAGCGGGTGACTCAGAGCGCAGGAGGCACGGAGATTGCCTTTGCAGCCATTAGCACGTCATTGGTAATCCCAGCGACACCTTTCACATCCGCGGTATTTGTCTCCATGCTCTCCGCGGAAGGCTGCGAAAATGTTTTATTTAAGGGCTCTGGGCTGCCTTCTGCCTGACGGATTGCTTGTCTGCAGGGCTTACTAACACTCGCAGATCTTCCAAGAGGAGAGGGCTGGGGGATGCCGAATTCCTAGTATAGTTACAGGCCATTTCCGTGAACGCAGACATGGTGCCTCTGCATGCTGGCACCTCTGCATGGCGAATTAAAACTGTAGCCTTCGTCCTTTTACTTCATGACAGAAAAAGCAAAGACTCCGTTATTGTGCACGGCAATATCCGTTTACTTTGACAAACATCTGTTAAACATCTGCTGTGGAAGTAGTACAGCATAAAATAGTGGTTAAGAGGGCATCTTGCGCTGTCTGATAGGGCTCAATTTGAATGCTAGTTCTGTTGCTTTCCATTTGTGTGATGTTAGGTGAGTTACTTAAGGTCTCTGAGCCCTGATTTCTTTATCTGCAAAATAGATAGAACAGTGTCCTTCTCAAAGGATTGTTGCAAAGATGAAATGGTGAAAATGTATATATTAGCACTTGGCAAATAATAAGCACATAATAAATGCTTCCTATTTTATTTCTATTTACTGAGCACTGGGCTAGGTGCTGGGCTACCAGGGCACATAAGACACAGTTCCTCCTTGAAGGAACTCACAGAGTAGGGAAAAATAGGCAAGGAAACAGTTGTAATGTGGTGTGATCAGTCTACATTAACAAAGAGGTTCTAGGATTTTAACTAGTATACCCTGGGCATCTTTTAAAGATGATAATTTTGATTCAGTAGGTCTGGTATGGGGCCTAAGAATCTGCATTTCTAACAAGCATGCAGGTGTCCGTGATGATGCTGGTCCAAGGACCGTATTTTGAGGATCAAGAGCCTAGAGCAATGTGTAACTACATGGGGGAGGGGCAAAGAAAGGGGCAGGAGGTTCTGTGTTCACCTCTGAGTCTCTGCCTCGTGGATGCCGGGCACTTTGCACCCTTTTTTCTGGCGCTCTCATCTCCCTGTTAGCTGCCCAGGACCTCACTTGAATGCAACTCCAAACACAAATGCAAAACGTGAAGCAAAAGAAAGAGAAATTCAATGAGAAGCATATTTAGCCAGGGAGAACTTTTGGAAAAGGTAAACCTTGAGCTACACCTTCAAAACTGTGGCAAACATGTGTGGTTACCTAGAAAGGTGAGAGAAAAGAGCAGGAAAGTGTGCCTTTCCTGTCAAGTGCGAGAAGTTGTTGGTTTAACATATTTTAAGAGCTAGGGAATATGCAACAAGAGTTAAATATAGTTATTGAACATTTGCCACATTTATGAACTTCAAAAATGTTAAGAGAACATTTTTATTTTTTCCTTCTCACACGGGAGGCTTTGGAAATGTGTACAATTAGCACGGATTATCAACCCCAGTGGGTGGGGAGTTCCATGTGCACCTCCCACGATTTCTTACTAGTGTAACTCCTGCAAGCATCACCAAGCAAACACAGCTCTGGCTGCTTTCCTTTTGACAACTAAAGTTTCATTCCAAATCAAACCTAGAGGCAATGCTTGGGCTTAATCGTAGGCATTTCAGAGTTGGAGTGGTTAGGTTTGCCCCCAATCTGTCTGCAAATCTACATTTGGGGACCTGGCACTTTCTAGCAGGGCTTTCTGTATCATCTGTATTTTTCCTTCGATTTGTCCAGACCTCCAGGACTCTGCTCACTCAGATTCTCCTCCCTAGGGTAATCTCTCAACTCCCCTCACCCAGTGGAATTTTAAAACCTGGTTTATGATTCATTGTTCTAGTCTAGGCAATCTTCATCCCACGCTCTATTCTTCTTTTCTTTTCAAACAGATTGTCCAGCTACAACTGTAAGACAGTAAGATCTTTAAGGGGAAAGTCTGTGTGTATCCTTATACTACCTAGTTCCAAAATAGCCACATTGTAAGGGTCACAGACCTGCACACTTGCAGTGATTAGGAGCCTTTGCTTTGCAATCGGATAGTCCTAGTTTTGAATCCCAGCCCTGCTACGCAATAGCTGTCTGACCTTGGAAAATCACAATAGCAACAATACAACCTCACCAACAGTATTAATAACGAACATTTCCTGAATTCTTACTATGTGCCAGGCCATTGTGCAAGTATTTTACAAATAGCCTCTTATTCAGTTGTTATAACAACCTCATAAGGTTGATATTATATTGCTTTGTTAAAGTCTTAACTTCATTTGTAAAATGCAGAGAGTAATTGTTTCAGTAATAGCTACCTCTTCTGTAAATAAGATGATACACACAAAAATTTGTCACAGTATGTTACACTAGTGATCATGCATGTGTGAACCTGCATGCACACAGGCACACACACACCCACACACACATATGCTGAATCTATGTACTTAGCTCAAGCATCTTAAACTCATCATCTTGAAATACCTGCTCCTACTCTTTCCTTCCTTCCTTATCAGTTACTGACATAACCACCCACCCACTCATCCAAGCCTACTGGTGCATCCTAAGTGCATCTTGTTCCCATAGCACCTACTATATGCCACACACTGTTCTAAACACTTTACCATAACAACCATATGGGGTGCACAGCCTTATAATACACACTTTACATTTCAGTTAAAACTTAATACTAACACAATCCTTTGAGGTATGTTTTTATTTTACAGATGAGTAAACTGAGGCACAAAGTGAATAAGTAACTGGCATATGGTCTCAGTTTGGCCACAATGCTATTCTTAGCCCTATTGCTAATTGATGAACATGTCCTGTTTACTTTCTAAATGGCTTTCTAACCCATGCCCTTTGTCAATCCCCATTGCCATCTTTTGGAACTATTGCTATGATCACCTCTGAGTTTTCACCCCTTTTAAATCTTCTACCTACAACATTGAGTTTTCTAGGGTACACATTTATCATTTATCCTTAGTTTATAATCTTTTGATGGCCCTAATTGCTCTTAGAATAAAGTCTGAGTTTCAAGGCCCTCCATGATGTGGGCTCTCATCTTTTGTTTTCTATTATACTTCACCCATCTGTTCTTTATAAGTGCATTAAACTATCTGCAGTTACCATAATTTACACTGTAGAAAGTTTGTACAAAAAAATAATAATGATAGATTATGTATTAGCCCTTTACACATGTTATGAACCCATTCAATCTCTGTAACAACCGTATGAGGTCTATACTACTATGATTATCATTTTAAACACAAGGCACAAAGTGGCTTACAAACCGAGGCACAGAGTGATTAAATAACTTTCCCAATTTCACACAACTTAGATTTAAGTCCAAGTAGTCTTGGCTCCAGAGTGTGCGCTCTTTGCCAACATGCTTGGAAAAGCAAGTAGTGTGTGCTGATGCAGCGAGAATGTATTCGGAGAAAGACCAGCTTTCCACCCCATCAGGTGCCTAAGGAGAGCACGGCCTGGTCTGTATCCTTGCAGGTCCAGAAATCTGATCTCAATGCCATTCCTCTCCACATTCACAATAATCTGATGTATGAAACTAGAGTGCCAATTGACTAAGTTACAATGAGAATAGAACTTTTCATTGACCTAGATAGACCACACAAACACAACACCCTTTCATAAGCACAATATCAGAGCAGGGGAAATAAGTAATATGATTCTCATGTGCTTCATGCTTCAGGCTCTGTTAGCCTACTTCATCCATCCCCACTATTGGGACATACATTTGAGATGAACAGAGTACTTGTGTTAGCCTGACAGCTTCCTCCCCTCCCCACTTTGGGAGACGAGGCTTGGATGGACACTGACCTATTACTACTACTGCCTTACTTATCCTGTGGGAACATCCTATGGTTATTTTTTTACATATGTTAATACTCTCAATCTGGTTATAGGTATGGGAGCCATTCTTTCTCTTCAAGTTCATTTTGGATATCTCAACTCCAATTCGTAATACATGGATTTCATTGCTTATACCCTGGAGAGAAATCTTATTTTCTTTCCTTTCAAAAATGTTGAGCACTTTTAAAAACTGGATTCCTTCAAGTTTGCTCACAAATCTCATGACTTTACATATGCCAGTCCCATTCTTGACTAACTCTAACTCTGAGAGGCATTCTCTAATTTGGCTAAACTGAGTTGAAAAAAACACTTGTGTGTATGCACTACATTCCTATCTCCACAATAACATTTCTCATAATGTGTCTACTTATTTGCACTTGTATTATATATTTAATGCCTGTATTTTTTTCTGCATATCTGGCTCAGAGCTTGCATGAAGTTATGGTCAAGATGTCAGCTAGGGCTGGAGTCTTCTGAAGGTTTCACTGGTTCTGAAAGAACTGGTTCTGTTTCCAATGTAACTCACACACATACCCAGCCAATTACTGCTGGTTATTGGTAAAAGGGCTAAGTTTCTTGCTACATGGTCCTATCTGTATGGCTACTTGATTACCCTCATGAAATAGCAGCTGGGTCACCCTGGAGTGAGGGATCCAAGAGAGCAAGATAGAAGCAACGAAAACGATCATTTCCACAGTATCCTGTTGGTTGCACAGATCATTCCTATTTAGTCTGGAAGGGAATTACGCAGGGCGTGAATACCAGGAGGTAGGATTGTCAGGTCCATTTTGGAGGCTGGCTACCTTAGCCTATACTTGTCTTGTCTGAATTGTTGATTTCAAGCACACAGTCCAGTGCCTATTTAATAGTAGAAGCTCTATAAATAGCGGTTGGAGTTAAAAATGAAAGGAAGGAAGATAAAGAAGGAAGGAAAAAAAGAGAAAGCAGGAGAGAAGAAAGGAAGAAGCCAAGAAGAAAAAATTATAGTTATTTCTTTACCTCTATCCCTGACCAGATTATTAGCTACTTGAGAATAGGGACTGGGATGCTTTCTAAAGATTACTTTAGCTGCAGCACTTTGTTTTTAGCTTAGTACACACTAGAATCTTAATGAATGTCAGTTGATTGAATGATTGAATATATGAGTAATGAATACATGAGTGAGTGCTGAATGAAAGCAAGTTTGTCTTGTCTTCTGACTTTGAGCAAAAGCTCTCTAAGGACAAGAACCAGATCATTTCCTTCTTTACCCTTATTATGTCTATTATGGTATTGAGCTCACGTTAATCCCCTAAAAATACCTCCATTGAATTAATGAACAGGTCATGGAAATCACTGTCCAATGAAGCTTTATACATGTGTTTTTTTAATGTAAGTTTTATGGTGCAGGAATATGGTTTATTAGCACAGAAGCTCAGTTTCTCTCCTTCCTCTTCATTCTCAGTCTAAACGACAAAATAGTGGCTCGTATGTTGATAGAAGATACCAGTTTTGGGAGGAAGAGGAGGTTGTCTCTGCTGTTTTCAAAGTAAATGTGGTGCTCTTAAGGCATCTACAAATTGATTCTCAAATGTAAGCTTCTGAGTTCACTGGCATTACTGTTTAAGATGCTTCTGTTAGTCCTGGCCTTTAAAGTTTATTTCCTGCAGAGGAAATGATGGTTCTTTATTTTTGTGTAGCACCGTATAGTTTACAGAATACTTTCATATTCATTCTTTATTTAATCCTTAGAGTAACATTATGGGATGGATAATATTATCCCTGTTTTTTAAGATTAAGAAACTGAATATTTGCTAGGCCATGATTGGCCAAGATCACATTATTTTAGATGCAGCAGAACTAGCATTAGAGCTAAAGTAATGCTCTTCCAAGTCTCAACATTTCTCTTTGAACAGAAAAATTACAGTATGTGTGTGTATGTGTATGTATGTTTTTTTTCATATCCTGAAAACTTTCGGAAGTTTCCATTTTATTTTGAAAATGTGGTCCTAACCTCTGTCATCCACAGCCTTGCTAAGAGAATGACTGAAACAGCAGGTAACAGTTCATCTAGGAAGTGGGCAGTTTCTGTCAAAAAGCCCTCAGCTGGAGGGCAGAGGCTGCCTTTGGAAGGACACTGTTATAGGCATGTGGGAGGCAGAGTTTAAGACAGTCTGCCAGGAGACACTCTACTCCAAGACTTTGATTTAAAGATAAGACTCTTGACCTGCTATCTTGAGCATGTTTGATTGAAAAACAAAACAAGAAACTCCTATACTCATATATCTTAAGAACAAGGAAGTGCATTGTATAGTCCTAGAAAAATTGCCCACAAATAACATGCTAGAATTATAGCCAAGCCTCAAGGGATCTGCAAAATCATCAGCCATCTACTCTCTCTGTCCTTGTTTTGTTTCTGGAGACACATGGGTGCTTATCTCTTCTTCTCTTGGGAGTTTATCGTTCTATCTCAATTTGACCTTTTCCATCCATTCACTTATAGCAAATGCTTCCTATCTCCCCTAGTCGGCAGTCTCTACTCTCCATGACCCTTCTTCTTGGTTTGCTACAAAGTGTCATAACCTTTTGGTGTCCAGATTCTAAATGCATAGGAGAGGAAATATCAGTGGTCACTCTAGGGTAGGTGTTGCTGCTGGTCCAATCAGCCATGATCAAGAAGCGAGATAACATGGTATGAATTCTAGTAGTCCAAGGCTGTAGGCTGGGCAGTTCCCTAAGAAGGAAGTATAGATATTTAGAAAATTAATACAACTTCTGGTTCATATAAGACCCTATAAACAATAGCTAAGAGGAGCAAAACAAGGGACACAGTTGAAGGGCATTGGATGAAGGATTAAAACATGATCATTAGTTGGATGACTTAAAGTTGAACCTCTAAGCTAGTGATCCAGAGATCCTTAAGACAACTGTAAATGAGGATAGTATCGCGGGGGGGGGGGGGGGGGGGGGGGGGGGGGGGGGGGGGGGGGGGGGGGGGGGGGGGGGGGGGGGGGGGGGGGGGGGGGGGGGGGGGCGGGGGGGGGGGGGGGGCGGGGGGGGGGGGGGGGGGGCGGGGGGGGGGGGGCCCGGGGGGGGGGGGGGGAGAACGGGCAGACGGTGGGTGGAAGGCCGGACGGGCACATGGACACATTCTGAGAGTGGCCATGAGTCCTGGGGCCTCCGTCTGTCCCCATCCCAGGTGCTATAATCTAGAAAAAGGCAGGGCAGAGATTTCAGCTCTGGGGCCGCAGGGTTCCAGAGATCACGTTCTCATAATTAGAGCAGTCCTCCTGGCCGGCCGTGGTGGCTCACGCCTGTCATCCCA
>CAUYRT010058785.1:0-18330 GCA_963574885.1 Lepilemur ruficaudatus | reverse complement strand
ATTAGAAACAAAACTGGAAGATTTGATCTAAACTGTCAACATTAGTTTTCTAGGTTCTGAAATTATGGGCATTTTCTCAATAATAATTTTTATTTTCTCTTTCATAATTTTCCATGCTTTCTAATTTTTTTTTTTTTTTTTAGAGTCTCACTATGTTGTCCGGGCTAGAATGCCGTGGCATCAGCCTAGCTCACGGCAACCTCAAACTCCTGGGCTCAAGCAATCCTTCTGCCTCAGCCTCCCAAGTAGCTGGAACTACAGGCATGTGACACCACCATGCCCGGCTAATTTTTCCGTATATTTTTAGTTGTCCAGCTAATTTCTTTCTATTTTTAGTAGAGACGGGGTCTCGCTCTTGCTCAGGCTGGTCTTGAACTCCCGACCTTGAGTGATCCTCCTGCCTCGGCCTCCCAGAGTGCTAGGATTACAGGCATGAGCCACCACGCCTGGCCTTTCCAAATTTTTTAAAAAACACATGTATTACTTTGATAATTAGAAGGAAAAGTTGGCATATTCTGCTGATACAGGCTGAATCAAAACAGCAGTGTGTTCCAGGGCTGAATACCTACCTTCACATTTCAAAAAGACCCATGAATTAATTCTTATGAATAATTCTTGAAGGCTCAAAATTTAAAACAAAGACTAAGACTGCTAAATTCTTAAACAGGGATGGATGTAAGGTATTATAATAACAACTACACCTTGGGATCAAATTAGAGTTATTATGAAGAAGTATACCTATAAATTCCTTAGGTGGAAAGTTTGTTCCAATAAACTCCTTAGATAAGGATTTGAAAACACTTCGAAAATCTCCATCAAAGCTGACCCAGAGAGCACTGAGCCAAATTCTACGTGGAACTTGGTGACAGTGACTGATTCCTCTCTAGGCATGAAGGAAAATTGTCAGGGCCAAAAGATTGCCTAGTTAATGCTTAAAAAAAAAAAGGAAAGGAAATTTGATATATTTTGGAAGATGGACCAAAAATCTATAGAAATAGTTATGGGGAAGTACCTAAAGTAAAATGATGGGATGCTTGAAATTATTGCAAACTCTTAAACATTTCTTGCACGGATTAGCCAGTGATGGTGGGTACCATGCATCCAGGATTTTTGAGGATTACAAATATCCTATCCCTCCGTAAGCACATTCAAATTTGTGAGACCATGTGCCTTTATTTTTAATTATGAAGATATGAATGCTTATCTGCCAGTGGTTAGAACTGTGAAATACCACAACCACAACGTCCAGGAGGGCTACTGATTCCAGAAGGGCTACTGACCGCAGAGATTCAAGTGATCCTAACAGGTATACATCATTCCACTGCACGTTCTGGCACATTTCGGCTGTGTTCCGAGGCTCAGAGATGCAGGCAAGAGGCATCATTTTATTCACCTCTCCTGCTCATAGGACGTGGTGCTCAGTCCCTGTTAAGGTACAGGGGCTCCGCAAACCAAATCTGCCCCTTCCTCTTGACGCCCGGAAGACAGCAGCTCAGGTAACTGGAAATCGATGGCAGGTAAAACATTTTTCAAAATAAAAATAAATGACTTATCAAGAGCTTTTCCAGCCCGGCGCGGTGGCTCACGCCTGTAATCCGAGCACTCTGGGAGGCTGAGGGGGGAGGATCGATCGAGGTCAGGAGTTCAAAACCAGCCTGAGCAAGAGCGAGACCCCGTCTCTACTAAAAATAGAAAGAAATTAATAGGCCAACTAAAAACATATAGAAAAAAAATTAGCCGGGCATGATGCCACATGTCTGTAGTTCCAGCTACTCGGGAGGCTGAAGCAGAAGAATCGCTTAAGCTCAGGAGTTGGAGGTTGCTGTGAGCTAGGCTGACGCCACAGCACTCTAGCCCGGGCAACAGAGTGAGACTCCGCTTAAAAGAAAAAAAAAAGAGCTTTTCCAATCTGGAGTGAAGAGTATTTCTGAATACAGAGGTAGAATATTAGACTGTTTCAAAGCCCATTTTCACCGAGTGAAAAGACCTGGAATAAGACAAGTTAACGGCCCCAGGTTGCACTAGACAGGGTGTGGAATGCAGAGACGACCCAGACCGGCCCTGCCCTCTAGGGGCCCTCGGTCTGGCCTCTGCACAGATCGGCGGCGCCGGGAAGGCAGCCAGTGCACCGCTGCGGACAAAGGCCTGAGCGGCCGCCGAGTCCCTAAAAGGCCTCGGCCTCTTCCGACCCGAGGCTGCAGTCCAGGCGTCCCGGGGACGGCGTGTTACCTGCAGCAAGTGCAGCTGGGCCACGAGGCGTCGCGGCAGGTGGAGGAAACAGTCGCGAGCGTTGGTAAAGGCCACAGTCACTGCCGCCCCGCCTCCATCCGCACCTGCCCGGCGATCGCTGCCCCACATGGTCCAGAAGCACCGCTCGGGGGTCGCCCACCTGAGTGCTGTGGCTGACCCCGGCCCGGGCAGGCCGAGGGCGTCGGAGCCCGAAAAGATCGATCGGCCCCACCCCCTGCTGCCCCGCCCCTCTCCCAGCGGCGCGTCTCGCGGCGCTCCTGTAGACCGTGGGGCAAGTAAGCTTCTGTCGCCCACCGGGCCTCTCCGCCGAGCCGCTAGGGGGCATTACCTCATCCACCCAGTCCTCTCTCGCAGGAAACGATAGCCGACGCTGTCGATTCTTCAGCCAATCCTGGCGCGCTTTGATCCATCCCGCTCTCTTATTGGATAAACGGAGTTCAGCAAAACGGATGTTGTTCTTCTTGAGATGACCGAAGCAGGCAAGATGGCGTCGAGTGGCGGGGAGCTTGGGGGCTTATTCGATCATCACGTCCAGAGGGAGGTATGCGACACGCGAGCCAGATACCGAGAGGGACGACGGCCTCGTGCTGTCAAGGTAAAGTGATTTCGGTTTCATTTGCTATCCTTGGTAGTTTTAGGTAAGCGCAAGCATCACATGGCCAGACTAACGTAAATAAGGGCTTGACAAGGCTGCTGTCAGGTCTGTCTCTCGAGGAGATGGCGTGAAGAACACCCAGGTCAAGTACCGAAGTTTCTCACCACCCCTTTGGTCAACTATTAGAATACAAGCTCCACGAGAATAGGGCTGGGTTTTAGTTATTGGCTCTTCCGTGTTTACCATATTGCTTGGCACGTGGTAATCACTCAGTATTTGTTGAGTGACTCTTCCCAGGGACGTCTACCGACCCAGCTTCTGGAGAAAAATGTCGACGGAAGGTAGTCTGTTGTATGCCTTAGTTAGATACCCTGACACGTGAACTGTGTTACTCTTTATGCAAAGGGAGTGGCAAAATTTTTATTTTTTGTGTTTTGCAAACTGGTTTGAACAGGTTATTTGTTGTTGTCAAAGCTCTGTTTTTTAAAAATAGGGCAGATTTGTCCTAGGCTTATTTGCGAAATAGTTTAATGAGTCTGCATTTCTTTTAGGTATATACAATCAATTTGGAATCTCGGTACTTAATAATACAAGGAGTTCCTGCAGTGGGAGCCATGAAAGAATTAGTTGAGCGATTTGCTCTATATGGTGCAATTGAACAGTATAATGCTCTAGATGAATACCCAGCAGAAGACTTTACTGAAGTTTATCTTATTAAGTTTGTTAACTTACGAAGTGCAAGGTAATATGCAAGTTAAGCAATGTCTCATTTCCTTCATTCTTATTGCTCTCATTTTGGTCCCAGATTTCCCTCATTCAGACCTAAATTACCCAGTAACTTAATATGGCCCTATATTACTCGTGTCTTCCTCCAGTCTTTTTAAAGATTAAACCTACCAAAACATTATTTCCATCACATCATTCCTATGCTTAACAATTTCTATCCTGTGGTAGATTAAAGATCTAATTTATTTAAATCTAAAGATTTAATCTTCCTGTGGAAGATTAAAAACTGGGTTTGGGGCCAGGCGCAGTGGCTTACACCTGTAATCCTAGCACTCTGGGAGGCTGAGGCGGGAGGCTCGCTTGAGGTCAGGAGTTTGAGACCAGCCTGAGCAAGAGTGAGACCCTGTCTCTACTAAAAATAGAAAAAATTAGCCGGGCCCAGTGGCACTCACCTGTAGTCCCAGCTACTCAGGAGGCTGAGGCAGGAGGATTGCTTGAGCCCAGGAGTTTGAGGTTGCTGTGAGCAGGGCTGATGCCATGGCACTCTAGCCACTGATACAAAGTGAGACTCTGTCTCAAAAAAGAAAAAAAAAATTGGGTTTGGAGTAAGTTTCCCAGTCCCACTGCTTCTTACCGTCAGACCTTGCACAAGTTATTTAACCCTGTTAAGCCTGTTTTTCCGTTTTCTGTAAAATCTATATAGTAAAAGGGCCTACTTATTGAGGTTATATCACATAAACCCTCTGCTCCAATAAGGCTGAAGTATGCGGTGCCTTATCTATTTTTATGTTGACCCCTATTCTTGTCACTAATCTGCTCTTGAGACCCATCCTTCCTTGGCTATTACAATTCACATTTTCTTTTCTGTGCTATCAGTAGAACTCATAGTCTGCCACAAAGCACTTGATTTTATGGAGTCATGTGTTGTTCTCAGGCAGCTGTTATATGTAATCTCATTTTCCTAACCAACATGCCAGCTCCTCCTGGTTAGGGAAGCATATTTTTTCAGCTTTGTATTTTCCACAGCACCTAGTCTAGTAGGCTCGGGAATAAGACATCTGGATTTGAATCCTAGCTCTACAAATTAGTATATGAGCATAGCCAAGTTATGTACTGTCCCAGTATTTCAGTTTCATCATATTGTGAGGTATTAATTCAAGTGCAACACTTGTGACATTGCCTGGCACATGGTAAAATCTCAATAAGTACTCATCACTATCCCTGAATACAGAAGTACTTAAATTTACTTATTTATAGTTCCTGGCCAGTCCTAGATGTTCCATAAATATTTATTGACTGAATAACATTATTTTCTCATTGATTAGTTGTTATATATTCAGTATATCATCAGTTATTGAAAGTTTTACACAGTTACAGTGTTTTTAATTTGATTTTTTTAATATATGAATCCCATTATAGGTACTCATTGTGCTGAAAAGGCTAAAATGGGTATGAGCTAACTCTCAAGGGCCATTTAACACAGAGAAGAGCTCTATTTTATGACCACAGTTTATGTGCCTCAGGCCAACCACCTGGGTCCTTAGTTAAAGAGAGTCTGGATATGTGTGGGTGGCTTAGGTCAAAATGTGCTAACACTATTGGGAAAGGGAAGGGAAGGTTTTAAGGGGACATACTGGGTCAGTAGGCTCAACATCATCCACAAGCAGAGCATCTGAATTACCAGTCCATAGAATGTATATACATTTAGCAAAGCTGAACTTTGCTCTTTAAATCAGTGTATCTGTGTGTTTGTTGTACACAAGTTAAAACTTCACCTGAAGTAAATCTAGATTAATAAACCATGCTATCACTTATTTCTATTCAGGACAGCCAAGAGAAAAATGGATGAACAGAGTTTCTTTGGAGGATTGCTTCACGTGTGCTATGCTCCAGAATTTGAAACAGTTGAAGAAACTAGAAAAAAACTAGAAGAAAGAAAGATATATGTGGCAAGAACTACTAAAAATAAAGGTATGGAAAGCCTGTTACTAAGTGCCTCCTACATGTCAGGCACTCTGCTAGGTGTACCATCATGCAGTTCCCAGTCTGGTGAGAGAAGAGGCAAGTAAAATAATCACAATATTCAGTAAGTGTCAACTACAGAGTTTCTGTGCGGCATACTCCATGATATGGGTTCGAATGTTGGTTCATGAAAAACTTTCTACAGGATGTGAGAAGTGGCTGAGTTTTGAAGGGTAAGTGGACATTACTCAGAGGGAGAGAAAGAGAGAGAAAGGTGAGCCAGGCAGCATGTTAAAATGCCTAGAGCAATAAATGAGCATTATGTAATTAAGGAACTATGATTAGTACAGGATAAACAAAGCACAGAGGTTTCAGTGGGACAGAAGTTTAGAAAAGTGGTTAAGAAGTGAATCATGGGCTGGACATAGTGGCTCATGCCTGCAATCCTAGCACTCTGGGAGGCCGAAGCGGGCGGATTGTTTGAGCTCAGGAGTTCAAGACCAGCCTGAGCAAGAGCTAGACCCCTTCTCTACCAAAAACAGAAAAAATTAGCTGGGCATGGTGGCGCATGCCTGTAGACCCAGCTACTCGGGAGGCTGAGGCAGGAGGATCACTTGAGCCCAGGAATTTAAGGTTGCTGTGAGCTAGGCAGACGCCACGGCACTCTTATCCGGGCAACAGAGTGAGACTCTGTCTCAAAAAAAAAAAAAGTGAATCATGAAAGGCCTTGTGTTCCATGTAAGGAATTAAGGCTTTGACCTGAAGGCATTGAGAAGCAATTATTATTTGCAGACTAATTTCCAGCTGCTAATCATGGAAAAGTTCTGCTTTTAACCAGCTGGCTAACTGCCCCACAGACCCCTTCTGTAATCAGTCACAGAAAGCAGTGGGAAAAGAGAAGTAAGGTGGGAAGACCGTTGGAAAACTTACCTAGAATTCTGGCAAGAGAGCTGTTGAGAATCCCTGGTCAGTTTTAGACATTGAACTGTAACTTGTGAGATATGTAAATAACTGGCACCAGAAAAACTTGCATGTTTGTGTGGCAAAGGAAATTACAGAGTATTCATGTGGAGAAAGACCTTTCAGATTATCTGATTTGTGTCCTAATTTTTATAGGTAAGGAAACATAAGGCTCAGAAAGTTTGTGACTGGCCTATATCATGAGAGATAAATTAGGAGCAAAATAGGGATTAAAAGCTGTCTTTGGATTCTCTGTCCAGAGCTCACTGTTTGCTTTATTCATCTCAGTGTTTGTGATAGAAGGCTAGTGTAATATTATCTTCCTTCTTCGCTCCCTTTCCTCTTAAGACCTTTTTGCCCTGCGCCTGATCTTAGAATTAGATTCATATTGCTCCAGCTTTAAGTGGTAGTGTGATACAGTATTTTTAAACTATGACTTGTTTGGCTTTGGCTCCTTTAATTAAGCTCTTTTTCTTTTCTTTTTTTATAAATCCATTCTAACATTCCAGTAAGCTCTCCTCGTCTGCAGCATTCTAGCATCTACTTGGTACATTTGTATATTTAGTCTCAGTTTTTAAAAACTTTTATTATAGACATTTCAAAGCATACAAAGGTAGAGAGACTAAGATAATGTATCTACCGTGCATTAATGTTTACATTCATCAACACAGAGCTGATTCCATCTTTCCACACTCCTCTCTGGTGGTGCAGTCTGCCTTTGGGAGGGCAGACCATGGAAGAGGCCTGTGCAGGCCCTAAAAGTGGGCCCAGCATATTGTTTCCTTTAATAACTAAAAAACACAAACTAAACAGCATGATACATCCATGTAGTAGAATGTTCTGAAACCATTAAAAAAGAAGCTTTATATGTAGTGACGTGGAAAAACTCTACCAGACCTACAGTTAAGTGGAAAAGGCAAAGGTGCAGAGAAATGGATGTTATAGGTTACCTTTTTTAGTGGAAAGAAAGAGAGGTATAGGTAGGAGGGGGAAATAAGACATACTAGACAGATAAGTAAGAAAGAATAGTGATTACTTATGAGGTGGGGAAGCCAAGCCAGTGGGGAGCAAGGAAAGGGCGAAGCTTGACACTAGATACCTTTTTATTCTTTTTAGCTTTTAAATGTATGAATTCATGAATGTATTCCCTGCCCAGGAAATACATTTTCTGGAGTTGAATTTGTTAACATTTTAAAGTGATGTTTGTTTTTCAAATTATATGTTTCTGAATGATGAAAACAATAAATGAGCCATTTTTGTTTCTTTTTCCCTCATTTTTTTATTGTAATATAAAGACCATTACATGACAAAGAAGAAATTGGTTGCAGAGCAAAAAGACGCAAAAGATTTTAGACAAGACTTCCACTCAGAGATGTCTGGATTTTGTGTAGCTGCTTTGAACTCTTCTACAGGGAACTCAAATCCTGGTCTTCCTTATTTTGGTGAATTGCCTTTATGTTATTTCTCCTCGAAATGTACGTGTTCATCCAGGGAGCATGTGGACAGAGCATCAAACTCCTCTAAGGATGATGGAAACCATGATCAAACAGTAGAGCATTGTTACCACAGTGATTCCTTGCAGAAAATGCAGGTGAACACTTTTAAAAACTCAGTGACCTACTCTGGTACACAAAAAGCTATTACTCCTTCAGTGGCGGCTGACAGATTTATGCCTAGGACAACACAACTGCAGGAGCGGAAAAGAAGAAGAGAAGATGATCGTAAACTTGGATCTTTTCTTGAAACAAGCACGAGTAGTAATGAGGTTATGATTGGGCCTCTATTACCAGACATACCTAAAGTGGATATGCATGATGACTCATTGAATACAACAGCGAATTTAATTCGGAATAAACTTAAAAAGGTAAGGTCATTTTAAATTACTGTTTTAAGAGGCAATTTGGTTACAGCACTAACAAATAACTAAATGGAGAATTATTTGTATTGTAATTTTTTTTTCACTTTTTAGGTATTTTTCCTACAATTTTCCTGTTGAATTAACTAAATTTGACTAACATTCATTTACTTTGATACTGTTAATCCTCGCTTTAAACAATGAACAGACATATTTTATATCACTGTAGATACAAAATATTAAAGTGGTAGTTTTAGTCAATTAAATCAGTATGTGAGAGTAGAGCCCAAGGCCTCCCCCCCTTTTTTAAAAGCTCCCCAGATAGTTCTAAGATGAGCCAAAGTTGAAAAGGAAAATTATTGTAATTTCTCTTAAATTCAGAGTTATTACAGATTACATCAAATTCAAAATTATTGCGTCTGTAATAAAGATAGCAATAAGGCCAGGTGCCATAGCAATAAGGCCAGGCATGGTGGCTCATGCCTGTAATCCCAGCACTTTGGGAGGTCGAGGCAGGAGGCTGACTTGAGGTCAGGAGTTTGAGACCAGCCTGAGGAAGGGCAAGACCCCATCTCTACAAAAAATGAAAAAATTAGCCGGGCTTGGTGGCGCACACCTGTAGTCCTAGCTACTTGGGAGGCTAAGGCAGAAGGATCACTTAACCAGGAGTTTGAAGTTGCAGTGAGCTATGATGACGCCACTGCACTCTAGCCCCAGTGACAGAGCAAGATCCTATCTCAAAAAAAAAAAAAAAATAGCAATAGAAAATGGTGAAATTTCTGAAATTGGGCCACCAAGTCTGCATTTCAGATGTGAACTTCTTAAATGATTAGACCTAGATTGTGTTTTCTAGGTAGGTTTTTAAAAATGTTATGCGAATAACTGTTTTCCATTTCCTAAGCACAAATAAAAGAAAGTTAACATTTGAGTTAGCTTTTGAAAGACACCTTTATAAACTGAAGGTCCCGACTATTCCCTATATTTAACTCCAAGTTTCAGAAAGTGCTTTTCACATAGTTGTACACATATTTTACAATGTGATTAAGAGAGGCTAAGGTAGCTTAATTTCCTCTATGTACATTTTTTACCAGAAAATTATTATCTGGTTAAAGATGAAGGATTGTTCAATGATAACTAAAATCTATGGCACACTTTTTATGCTTAAGCCATCTTAAGTTTTCCAGTCTGTGCTGGTGCCCTTACTTTCAGTTATGGCTGAACTGAGGCATAGATATAGACACATATCAGCCAGAGCTGACTGCATTTTCAGGAAAAAAAGTGTTAAGTCCAAGTTCTATATAGAAATAGTAGAACAACAACAACAAACAAGAAATATTCAATAAAATTTACTACAGCTAATAACTTTCCATTTCAGATGAAGACTGTCTTACTCTGCTTTGACTTATTGTTCATTTTTTCTGATGATGTATTTGGTTTTCAGTTTTCCACTAGGAAATTGAGGATTATACTGTTTTCTACTCATTTCTCCAAATGTTTTATTCCTCCCACCACACAAGCATCCATGTCTCTAAATCTATCAAACATTATCAATATTTCAAGAATGCAAAACCAGGATATCTATCTGTATCCATAAAATAACAAGTGACTTTAGATCTATAGAGGAATGTTAAAGTAGAGTATATGTTCATTTTCCTACCTCCAATTTTTTTTAAATGGCATTAGAAATTTACTCTCATCAAACACTAGGGTGCTCACACAGTAGTAATATTCTTAGGGGGTCGAGGGTGGGTAAACTCACAACTAATGGATGCGGTGAGAGTTGTAGGGGGGAAAGGGCACACCTCAAATCATGGTTTGGGTGTGGCAAAGTCATAACATGTAATCAAAATGTTTGTACCTCTATAATATCCTGAAATTAAAAAAAAAAAGAAATTTATTGAATTTTCAAAATTCAATGTTTGAACAAAAAACTTTGTGCCTAGGTTGTAGACTGTGCCTTGAACTTGGACCAACTCTGCCTTAAAAGTGATGGCAGTGTGCCCAGTGTGTGCCTATAGTCCCAGCTACTCACTTGAACCCAGGAGTTTGAGACCAGCCTGGGTAACATAGCAAGACCCCGTCTCAAAAATAAAAAAAAAGAGATGGCAAGGATTGAACTATTGGATATATATACCACCTCTTCTAACAGCTTATTTACTCTTCCATAAAAACTAAAGTTTTAATGGTTTGTTTTTTTTTTAAAACTAGGTAATCTCGTCTGTGCCAAAGCCTCCAGAGGACAAGCTGAAAGATGTGCATACGAGTCCTCCATTTAAACAAAGAAGAAGAATATAGATTGCCAGCAGCAAATCAATATTTTCTAAAGAGAATGTTTTTTTATATTTAGCCTATCATTTTTATTCTCCAAGAGATTTTACTGCTGGTGTTTTTTAATGCACTCCTTGTAATTTCATTCAAGCTATTTGTCTAAAATCATTTCTTTTTTTTTGATCCATACTTCATATTACAGAAACTGTTCTTGTCATATAACATTGTCTCTCACTTTGCCATAACTAAATGTAAATTAATTAAAGCAAATGTAGAATCTTACAGTACAAATAAAGATAGGCAGCCGGGATTTGTTTCTGATTTTCATACAAGTATTGAGTGGTTCACATTCAAAAACAAGAAGTCAGGATGTTTCTGAATGCCAGGGCTTCAAACTCAAGACACTTCTGTAAAGTAAAGAAGTTAATTAACTGTTAAAGGAAAGCTAAAATTAGAAGCTTACATGCTTTAGTTAACTTCTAAGAAGAATTTACTCAATCTATTGTAATCAAATTAGTATTTATAAATTCTAGACTTGTACCACTACTTTGGCATATCCACACTTTAGTGTTAGTGGACCATATGGGTGAAATACAAGTACATCCAGGCTATTACCATTTTCTTTACTGATAAAAACAACTTGGGAAGGCCCATACTACATGGTCTCTATTTTTAATTTCTCCCTATCCTTAGTGGCTTCTTGCCTTGTGGATTGGAGTTGAACATAACAGTAAATAAGGTTCAACTTCAGTTATCATGATGTGCTGATCCAGATTTGCTAGGATGGCTCTAAGTGGTGGATGGTACTAAAAGCTGCAGGCAAGGGATTAGCCTCCATTTCCTTGTGAGGTATATGGATATATTTTTTGCTGAAATCTCAGGGAAAAGATAATATTAGAGACTGAAGCATAGCATTGGAAAGAACAAATTAGGCTTCTCAGACTTTAAGGTGCTATGAATCTCCACCTCAGTATCTTGTTAAAATGCAGATTCCGATGGTAGTGGCCAGGGGCTGTGGAGAGGGGGAATGGGGAGTTTAATGAATACAGAGTTTCAGTTTTGCAAGATGAAGAGGTCTGGAGATTAGTTGCATGACAATGTGAGTATACTTAACACTACTGAACTGTACCCTTAAAAATGGTCAAAATGGTCAATTTTATACTAAGTGTATTTTACCACAGTGTTCTCTGACAGCATTAAAGGGAGGAGCTGCTAGATGGGTTCTGTGTGCCTGAATGGGTTTCTGATCTGTTCTGTGATCCTGTGAAAGCCAGCACTCCTCCCTGTCCCCACCAAGATACACAATATTTGATCACGATTAGAGAAAGAAAGAAATCTTTGGGAAAAGAAGTAAGTGCCCATCAATTAATGAGTGGACAAATAAAATATGGTGTATATATACCATGGATACTACTCAGCCATAAAAGAAAGAATGAAATAATGTCTTCAGCAGCAACTTGGGTGGAACTGGAAGCCAAAATCCTAAGTATCTCAGGAATGGAAAAACTAACACCACATGTACTCAGTGGGAGCTAAGCGATGGGTATACATAGCTATACAGAGTAGTATATTCATATATTTTGGAGGCTCAGAGGAGGGAGGATGTGAGGAGGGTAAGGAATCAAAAATAACCTGACAGCTACACTAAAATCCCTGCCTTCAATGTACAATTCATTCATGTCACCAAAAAACCATTCATACCCCCAAAATCTATTGAAATAAAAAATAAGCCTTTAGTTTGTCAAGCAGCAAAAAAAAAAAGATTCTGACTTTGTTGGTTTGGGGTGGGGTCTGAGATTCCGTATTTTTCACAAGTTCATAGGTAATGCCACTGCTGCTGCTGGTGCACAGACTGCACTGAGTAGCAAGGCTCTAGATAGCTGGGCTACAGATGAACTCTCTGGGAGTTCTAAGTAATAGTTACTCCAGTCCAGCCCATTATGCTATACTGTTTTCCCCATCAATCTCTTCAAATTGGAAACCTGCCTTTCACACATTGCTTTTTACCACATATTTCCAGACAATTAAAATGTGGGGTCTAAGACTAAGCAACATAGCCAGACCCTGTCTCTACAAGAAATTTTAAAAAGTAGCTGGCGTGGTGGGGCTCACCTCTACTCCCAGCTACTTGGTAGGCTGAAATGGGGATGCCCTGAGCCCTGAGCAGTGAGCTATGATCACATCACTGCACTCCAGCCAGGGCAACAGAGTGAGACCCTCTCTAAAGAATAAAATTAAAAGTGTGGAGTCTAGGGAATAAATGACAGTAGGACAAGTTGGAAAGATAAGCTGAGATGGCTAAGGATAGCTTAACATCCAAGTTAATTTATAAAATCATATAAATTACTGTAGACAATAAAGTTTCTTCCTATATGTGTTTGAAAAGCATAGTTGATCAAAGGAAGAAAAAGGAAGGACATTTTATAATCCAATCAATTATTAGGCTGACTGTTTCAGCTTGAAACTTTTGTTAGATTCATACCTTCATAATCACAAATAAAATACTATAAAGTACTACACATGTATCCAAAATTCTAAAAACTTACTTTATCCTCATTGTTTGGCAATAATTGGGTTGGAAGAGATCTAGCAGTTTATGGTGGGTACTTATTGGACCCACTCACAGTGTTCTATTCCTTAAGCAAGCCAATATACCCTGGTTTTGGTTTGGGAAATATTGTCACCCTACTTACAGAAAACAGGAATTGTGTATGGCTATAGAGGCTAAAGAGCACAATAAAAGTCTGTTGAATATAGTTTCAGAAATAGCCACTAGTGCTGTCTTAGGGCCCAAAATGCTAGGATGGGGCTGAGCTCTTCATGACTGCCTGAACTTCAGCAGTGGGCTGCAGCTCCACAGAGGTTGAGTGTCTAGGAAGTAACACTTTCTGACCCTTTAAAATTTTTCCTCAACCAATTTGGGCTGTTGGCACTTGTAACTGTACCTTTGCTTCTGGTAAACATGGTCCAAACACCTCCAACATAAGTCTGTCTTCTCTCACTGCTTTTTCAAAGTCTGCAAAGGATATCTTGCCATCGTTGTCATAATCCTAAAGAGGAAGATATTTCTTGATAAATGACAGAGTAATTTTTAACTTTGCATGGAAATAGCTACCTGAAAGGTTTTGCCAAGTAAAACTATAAGTTCATACTTTTGTAGACACTTTATATATATAATCAAAAGGTATTTATTTATGGAAGCCACTTACTTTCTTCCTGTTCTTCTCATAGGCATATCTGAGTTACTTTAGATGTATTGTTAAGTATATCCCTAACCCTAAAACAGTATAATTGGAAAAATAAGACAAAAAAGCAAGAGGATGCCCATTATTATACTGCAACATTTGTGATAAGATCAATAGGGCAATGATTTTCCAGCTTAATTTTTTGTAGAACATGTTCCTCAAAAGATCTCTTACTTGGGAGCCCATCAGGTAAAAATGATAAAAGTGAAGTTGCTCTGTTAAGGCACTGTGAGTCACACCATTAATGGTTCACGGTGGAATAGAGTCCAAGAAGGCTTGCAGACCACTGGCTGGGCCTTTAGAGATGGTTGGGATCTGGATAGGTAGAGTGGTGTGGGGAGGAACTGCAGAAGAATGGGCCACCGGAGTGAAGCCTTCATGACGGGGATTATGAGAGATTAAGTATGTTGTGCAGGAGAGGGGCGGGGGAATACGTGTGTAGATTATGAATGCCTTTAACGCTTAATTGGATTGGATTAGGTCCTTCAGGGTTGCTGAGAGTATAAAGTTTGAATAATTGTCAGAAAAAGGTTTACTCCATAAACATTTCCTTTCAAAAAATAAGGGGGTGGGTGGTACTCTGAAACATACTGTCTCTCAAGAAGTCTGCTCTGAGCCCTAGCAGTGGCTCGTGAGAGCACTTCTAAAAGAGGAGGATACCGTGGAGCCTGCATTAGCTGACTCTGAGACTCCGAAGCCCCCACCATCTATATCTTTCCTGAACTCCCGAGTAATGTAGGTGTGCTGGGCCTGGGCTGCCTTAGATCCACAAAATCTCACTGGTATCCAGTTTAGGGTCATAGTAAGAAAAGGGCAGAAATCACTATGTCCATAATAAGGAGATACTACAGGTATTATTGAAAGGTGAATTCTGCACCCCATTTTCTATGGTGACCTTGGGTAAACCTTTATTTTAGTTTTCTTATCTGCAAAATGGAGTTAATAGTTTCTACTTCATAGGGTTGTTTTGAGGATAAAATGAGTTCATACATTAAAGCTGTCTGAAGGGCCTGGCATATAGTAAGCACTCTATAAGGGTCAACAATTTTTATTATGTTATTTTGTTGTAATGGGTGTTTACACAGATTGGAGGAGTGAGGTCATGGAGACAAAATAAAGTAGCATCCAATTTTACACAAATTAAATCTGGTCTCCTCCCAAATTAATAAGGTTTTACTGATAGTAAAATATTTTAAAATAATTAACATTTAGTCACCCAGCTATTTCATAAATATTTATTGAGCACCCACTCACTATCAGCCAGGCGCTGTTCTAGCCAATAGATAGAGCAGAGAGGAAATAAAAACTCATGCCCTCATAAAGCTTATATTCATTATGGAGGGAAATAAAAATAAATAAATAAATCATTTGATTGAATATGATGCATCACAGTTTTTCATTCTTACCATTTTCTTCAGTGTTATATCTACCAACTCTTTTATTCCTTCATCAGTCTCTTCTTCAGATGATTGTTGGTGTAGACTGTTCTTCAATATATCAAATATTTCCTCTCGAGAAATGTAACCATCTCCATTCAAATAATAGACTTCAAAACAGACTTTTTAAAGCACAAGAAGTTTAAAGGATTTGGATAAGAACTGTTAAAATGTCATTAGTCTTCTATTTAGTTATTTCAATATATGATACCAAAGGATAAAATCAATTTATACATCATACAATTACCAATCTAATCCACTATATAGTAGAGAGATTTTAGAATAAAGCATTCTTCATTATATTTCTTTCCACCAGATTAAATACCTGGGATGTGGAAAGAAAGGTTTATAATTTCTGGATTTTGATATTTTTTTTCTTTTTTTTTTTGTAGACTGTTCGCCTTTGAAGTATGGATTTTGATAGAGGGTTTAAAAATGTTATGAAGCTAAAATATAGGAGATAAATTTTTTAAACCTTTGATCATGCAATATATATATACATACACATTCATATATATGTGTATCTATCTATCTCTATACCAATATTCTGATTCTCTTCTTACGTGCAGTACCAAAATAAAATATACACTTCACTATATCACTGAAAAAGAACATTTTTCAGTATATTTGGATAGTGAGCTGGTCATCTCTTTGAGCCTGCCCATCTGCACTATCCAAAATTATCAAATAACCTCTTCCTGGAGAGTGACTTCCATGACTTACCTTTACCGTGTAAGCACCAAAGTTCACTCATTCATCCCATAAATGACCTTATTTGGGTCCTGGGAATATAGCAATGACAGAGCTCTTGTGGCGTTTATAGTTTAATTAAATGATTTAGCAAAAGCTAACTCAGAAATAGATCTCCAGAGTTATCATATTATAATAGTTGTGTCTTTCTGTTGAATTTTTCCACTCTATTGCAAACATATGAGTTTGTAACACAACCCTACCAGAAAGTACTATTTTTCCCCAAATTAACATGTTTAAATGTATATCAAACATTTTTAGGAAGTGAGATTAGCAGAGGAAAATTTTTTTGATAGTGTGATGCTATTCAACCATGTACAGCTGCATTCAGTGTCACAATTATTTTCAACAAGTATTATTAGGTTATTAAGTATGGAATGTCAATTTCCTTAAGTACTGAGCTTGACAGTTGATTTCTCTGACATTTCACTTTGACACTTTTTTTTTATTATTGTGAAAGTGAAAAAAGGTCCTCATTCTTTCAAATGCACATTTTGGCTTGTGATTATCTTTCAATTTTTTTTAAGAGCAATTTTTGTGAAACCCTGGATAAGTAAAAACTTCATGTTATTTTTGAATATGAGTTCACTTGTGGAAATAATGCAGCACAGACAGCTTGAAATATCAAAGAAGTGTTTGGGAAGGATGTGGCTAATGAACACACAGTATGTCCACGGTTTGAGAAGTTCCATTCTGGTGATTTTAATATTGAAAATGAGCCTGTGGGTGACCTGAGACCAAGGTGGATAATGAAAAGCTAAAAAGCTGTAGTGGAAGCGAATCCATTTCAACCTATGCGTGAATTAGCAGCAAGGTTTGACGTTACTATTCCAACAATACTGGACCACTTGAAACAAATGGGCAAGGTAAAGAAGCTGTATAGATGGGTACTACATGAATTAAATGAGCATCAAAAGACAAATCATCTCGAAGCTTGCCTTTCTTTGCTGTCATGACATAAAGGCAAAACATTTCTACACCATATTGTCACGTGTGATGAAAAATGGATTCTTTGTGACAATTGCAAGAGTTCAGCACGATGGTCAGATAAAGAGGAAGTGCTGAAACATAGTCCAAAACCAAATATTCACCAAAAAAGCTAATGGTGTCTGTTTGGTGGTCCAGCGCTGCTATTATCCACTGCAGCTTCATGAAACCTGGTCAATTGATGACAGCAGATGGCTACTGCAACCAACTAGATGAAATAATGAGGACGCTTGTGATTAAGCAGACAAGAATGGTCAAGAAACCAGGCCAATTGTCATGCAAGACCACATGTTGCAAAAAATAACGCTCCTCAAACTACAGAAGCTGGAGTTGGAAACTCTCTGTCATCCACTGTGTATTCACCAGACCTTGCACCAACTGACTACTACTTCCTCCAGGCTTTAGACCACTTCTTGCCAGGAAAAATATTCAATTCTCAACAAGCTGAGAAAAACGCCTCTCACAATTTCATTGCCATGCACTCTCCAGACTTCTTGGCTGCTGGCATAAGCAAGCTACCATTAAGATGGCAAAACTGTGTCGCTAGTTTAGGCACATACGTTGATTAATTGTACTGCTTTGGGTTTGAGATATAATAAACTAAACTTGTGATTCAAAATCAGACCTTTCATATTTAATGACCTAAATATTATCATAAAAATTTACATTCATGAAACTTAGCTTTTCACTTCTCAGTGAGACTTTTGTATAAGAAAATTGCAGCAAATTTAAGTGGTAACTATATTTAAATGTTATCTCATGAAAAATTAGAGTGGAGGAAAAAAGTTAAGAAAAAAATACAAAACAGAAACAAAAAATTCATAAATATGAAAGAAATGTTACAATTAAAAAATTGCTGCTATTATTTTTAAATGTATCTTTAATTTAGGGATCTTCTTTTCAATATCCCAAATTCAAATTCAAGTCAAAGAACAAGAAGGGATAAAAATTTGCTCATGCACACACAGAACTTTGCAGTTTTTTCTTAAGCAATTAGACATTTTTAAGCAATTCGTTTCCTTGAAAATTGCTATTTAAAATTGTTCCTTGAGGTATCTCAAAAAACTAAAAATAGAACTACCATATTATCTAGCAATTCCACTATAGGGTACATATACAAAAGAAAGGAAATCAATGTATCAAAGAGACATTTGCACCCTGTGTTTATTACAGCACTATTCATAATAGCCAAAATATGGACTCAATCTAAAGTGCTCATCAATAGATGGATGAATAAAGAGAATGTGATATATACACAATGGAATATTATTCAGCCACAAAAAAGAGTGAAATCCT
>CAUYRT010058782.1:0-54713 GCA_963574885.1 Lepilemur ruficaudatus | reverse complement strand
GTTTGCTCTCATGACAGTTTCTTTGGCTGTGCAGAAGGTTTTTAGTTTGATCGGGTCCCATTTATTTATTTTTGTTGTTGCTGTGATTGCCTTTGGGGTCTTTTTCATAAGTTCTTTGCCTAGGCCAATGTCTAGAAGAGTATTTCCAACGTTTTCCTCTAGAATTCTAATAGTTTCATACCTTAGGTTTAAGTCTGTTACCCAGCGTGAGTTGATTTTTGTGAGAGGTGGAAGGTGTGGATCTTTCTTCAATCTTCTACATGTGGCTATCCAGTTTTCCCACCACCATTTATTGAATAAGAATTCTTTTCCCCAGTGTATGTTTTTGTCTGCTTTGTCGAAGATTAGATGGCTATATGAGGATGATTTTGTATCTGGGTTCTCTGTTCTGTTCCAGTGGTCAAAGTCTCTGTTCTTGTGTCAATACCAAGCTGTTTTAATGACTATAACCTTGTAGTATAGTTTGAAGTCTGATAAATTGATACCTCCTATTTTGTTTTTATTGTGTAGAATTGCTTTTACTATACGGGGTCTTCTCTGGTTCCATAAGATTTTTTTTTTAATTTACTTTGTGACATGCCTAATGCACATGCATTATATGTGTTGATCTTTCCATGGCAACTAAAACAAAGACCACTGGATTTCTAAATTGTATATCAAATGGTTTAAAAAGTTTCTAAAGTTGTGAAATCAGAAGTACCTGCTAAGTCCCCTTCACTCTAAGCTCAGTTTACATTCCTTTTTATGGTACTGCTGGAGCACAACAGCCCAGGTCTCACAACAGATCCACCTATAGAGCTCCCTGTAGAGGGAAGAGCTCCCCATACTCTTCTCTGGGTGCATTTTCTTCAGAGTCTGGTTTCAGGGGCCGTACATGATTATCAGTGCTTCAGATAATAATCTCTCTATTCCTGTTAAATTTTTAACAGCTCTGTTTTCCAGAGGCAAACTCCATATGATACTAAAATTAAGATTCTAAATTAATTTTGTAGAAGTCAGTAGTTGGCATAGTTAGAATACATTTGTAATGACTTTAAATATATCAGTAGAAACCTTGTGACAATATCGATTTGTCTTTAAGATGGTACTAACAAGAACTGAGAAAGAATAGTCATACATACGCTACTTTCAAAGTAATATTTTAAAGCTCCAACTTCTAAAATAGTCCCTAGAATCTAGTAATCCTACTTTGTATCTGTTTTCAACCAACATAAATTTAAATTTTATGGTATTATCAGCAACACACACATTCACATACACACACACAGATGCACAAAGTATAAAAACAGTAGTTCATTACTGATGTTAAATTATTTGATGTTAGGTCATTTCCTTTCAAACTACTTTCCCATATTTTGACAGGATTTTCTTATTTTCAACAAGAAAAAAAAATTATTGTGAATTCAACAATTTACTTTCAGTTGCCCCTTTCTCCTGGATTTGTTTCCATTTAAGGAAAATTACTTAAGAAGGTGCTAGGCAGTTCAAAGAAAAAGGAAGGGGAAAAAAAGGGGAGAAAGAAGAAGGCAGAGAATGGGAGGAAGAGATAAGAATAGAAGATGATGAACAAGACCAAAAATTTGATATCTAGGAAATTTTCTCCAATCTCCATAAGTAGGTTATAATCTTTTTGTCAGAGGATTGCATCATTTTTAATGGAAATTTTAAAATTTGCTTAACTTAGAAGAAGAAAAATATTAATATGATTCTGTGATTTCAAAAATAATCAAGAAAATACAGACTATATAAAATAGTAAAAAAATATAATAATAAACCAATACTCTAAAGTAAAAAAGAGTCCTAATGGAGAAAGATAGATATTAAAAGGAAAACAATTAAAATAAAGAAATGTTAGAAGAAATATGAAAAATGATATAGTATAAATAAAATCTATCTGAGATATTGCAAAGTCTGGAATGTATATAACAAACGTAAAATTACAGGAAAGGTCATCTCTCACAGAGAGAAGAAAAGGTCAGAGATGAAATCATAAAGGAGACATTGACGTGTTAAGATTAAAAACAAAATGCTTGGTGTTTTGGTATTGAAAAGGTATTGAACAAATAGAAAAATAAATAGGTCTATGTTGAAGGTCTGAATTAAATAAAGCAGTGATTTATTTAAAACCAAAGAGGATTTCTATCAGGAGAAAATACTTCAATTAATTTGAAAAAAAAGGAATGCATTTAACTAAAACCAAAAATATCCACATTTTCCAAGAAAGCCAATAAGTTTACATGGAAAGAAAGAAAAATGTGTTGGGTTTATTTTCCATCACACAAAATGTCAAAGGACAAAAGAAAAACAGCTACATTATTTTGAGAGGAAATGCTTAGAGTGTAAGAATTCAAAACATAACCACTTTGTTATTCCTTAGCAAAGGTAATCAAACAATAGTCTTTAGATATGCAAATCTCAGAAAATATATCATCCAGATAAACTTTATAAAAAGTGCATTCCCTACACAAGGTTATATTCCAGTCAACCTAGATTTTTAAAAAATGGAAATGATGGCATAGCATAGGACTGTCAGAAAATTTTGAAAGTAGTTATCCATATATGATATATAAATAACTATTCTATGTGAATATAAAGGGAATTCCAAAGTACCAGATGTCAACAAAACCTTGAAGCTGATAAGCTGGCAATGATATAAAAATATACTACTGTTTTTACCTTACATATAGTATAGGCAAGTATAATTTATTATATTATGTAAATATTTTAAAAAGTCTTCCATATATTAAGTACGAAATTTGCTTTTTTGGTTGTTTCATAGGAGTTGTTTTATTTATAAAAATAACACATGATCAGGCAAAACTTTTTATCAACATTAGTATAGATTTTTATAGAGATTTTTATAGAGATTTTTATCAACATTAGTATATTGGTAAGATTTTTCACAAGAGAGTAAAATTCAGGAATTTCTCCTCAGTAAAGCGATATTAGAGCAAGTTTGAAAAATTAAATATGGCCAGATTAATACTTTCTCCTTATGAGAAGTCCCAAGAGAAATTAAAAGATATTATAAACTAAATAAAAAAATATAACATCCAAATTTGTGAGATATAACAAAAACAGTTCTCAGAAAGCAATTTGTAGCATTGAATGAACATATTAGAAAAGAAGAAAGATCAACATTCAATAGCCTAAGCTTCTGCCTTGAAAAACAGGAAAAGAAGAACAATCTAAGCTTAAAGCACACTGGAAATAAACAATAAAAAATGCAATAGAAATCAATGAAAGTGAAAACAGGAAAACCAAAAACTGCTTCTTTAAAAGATCTTAAAGAATTGATAAAACTCTAGCCATGCTAACCAAACCGAAAAGAGAGAAAACAAAAATGAAAGGGCTTTTTTACTCATTAAGTCCTAGCTAGTGTAATGAGATAAGACAATGAAATATAAAAATTGTAAGATTTGAATAAAAGAAACAGAATTACCTTTATTTGAAGAAAAAAAATATTGTCTACATAGAAAATTCCAAAGAAATGAAAAAAAAAACCCAAAAAAACAAAACCAAAAAAAAACCCTTTTGGAACTAAGTGAGTATAGCAAGGTTGCAGTAGACATGTTAATGTAACTAAAGTAAATTACTTTACCAACGACCAGCAATTAATAATGGGAATTTCAAATTAAAAACCAAACCGAACAAAACCAAACAAAACAAATCAGTATTATTAGCAATGACATCAAAAAAGGAAATACTTAGGTGTAAACCTAACAAGGTATGTGCAAGACCTAAATGTGGAAAACTACAAAACTCTGATAAAAGAAATCACAGAAGATCTAAATACAGAGAGATTTCATGGAGGTGCATATTAGCATTTCTGAAAACACTATACACATATACTGGAAATGAACAATTATATTAATGATAGCAGATGGTTGGAACCAAAATTCTCACTGTGGAGTAAGAGGATACAGATAAGCAAGTAGTGGGAGCTAGAATGACCTAACTGTGGTAATGAACTAGTGTTGGAGAAATGATTATGAACCTATGGTTAGCTTAATATAGATAAATTATTACATATGTAAATATTTATAAATATATGTATAATGTAATATTATATGAAATATATAATGACATGTATAATTAAAAATATTTTTAAATTTTCTGTATAAAAAGCGCATTCCCTACACAAGGTTGTATTCCAGTCAACTGAGATTTTTAAAAAATGGAAATGATGGCATAGCATAGGACATAGCATGATGTTTTGACATCCTAAAAATCTTTCTGGCTTAGGAGAGATTGCTCCTCCCAAAGCTAGCCAAATCTTAATGATAAGAAAAGACTCAGCCAGAGCATCTATTTGATAGCAAATTAGCCAATGCAGAGCCATAGCTCTTCTGTCTGGCCCGTGCACCCCAGAAGGCAACATTCCTCTACCTTAATTTTCCTAAGGCAAGATACCAGGTAAATAAGAACCACCCCTATAGCTTAAAGCAAGCAAAAATCATTCCTATTAGCCAATTCTAAACTCTTTACCATGCCCTGTCTTGCCTCAATCAAGACAATGTCCTAAATCCTCCCATGGCTCCTGTCTTCTGCCTCCTGACCACCTTGATGTCTGTCCCTTGTGGCCCTGTGTGATATGCCATGCCTCCTGTTTCTACCACCCATGAGTATTAAAAACTCTTTTTTTTTTTTTCAGAGCCTTCTTTATGTCTCCTTTTCTGGCCACACCTGAAAGATCATCTCATGAATAAATATAAGACATATTCATGCATGCATTTCATTGCTCTGTTAGCTGAGAGGACCTAAAAATAATGACACCTCCATAACCATGAGTACGCCCAGAACCAGATCTTGGTTTGTAATACAACTTTCTGATAAATGTGACCAGGGATATTTGGATAAATGGCTGATTTAAGGACTTGCAAGAAATATACAAGATGAGCCAGGAGCATCTTATAGTGACAGAAAGTAGAGAAACATTCAAAACAAAACAAAACAAAACAAAAAAAAAACCCCACAATGATTGTGGTATGTCAAAGGGACCAGGAGCCAACTTAAGCAGCCTTCAGTGGTCACAGATGAGAAAATTTGAGCAACAAAATACATAAAATAGTGTTGAATTATAACCTAAAGTGTAATATATATATATATATGTATGTGTGTGTGTATATATATATATATATATATGAGAGGCCATACTGAGCTTAATACATAAATAATTGAATACATAAATGAATAAGGGAAAATAGACAAATCTATGCAGAAGATAGTCAACAATTTCTGTAGATATAGTACCCTCAAGAAGGGGGAGCATAACTCCCTGCTTCTTACATATGGGCTGTGCACACTGACTTTCTTCCAAAAAGTACAGTATGAAATGGGGGAAAAATGGTGAAACTTCACAGTGGAGAAATTTGACAAACACTACTGCTTGAGCTGGGTTATCAAGTCTAACTTTAATAATGATAAGTGATGCTGAAATATATGTCTTTGACAGGATGTGATAAAAATGACAATTTACCTCTGTGATCTTCCTCTAAAAATATATACAACTCTAGTCTAATACGGAGAACAATATTAGACAAATTTCATTTGACAATGTTGCTACAAAATCCTTGCCAGTACTCCTCAAAACCGTCTGTGATTGTGGCAGGCTGAATAGTTGCTCCTAAAGTTGTTCATCTCCCTATTCCTGGAACATGTGAACATGTTACCGTACGTGGTAAAAGGGACTTTGTAGCTGTGATTAAATTAAACATCTTGAGATCAGAAGGTTATTCTAGATCATAGAATACTCTATATAATCACAAGGGTCCTTACATTGATTACATAGAATTCTAATCACAAGGATCCTTATAAGACAGAGGCAGAATAGTGAAAGTGAAGAGTAAGACATATAACCGTGGAAGGAGAAATTGTAAAGATGTGAAGAAGGATCGTAACTAAGGCATATAGGGAGCCTCCCGAAAGTGTAAAAGGGAAGGAAAGGGATCCTCCAAGAGGAAACAGCCATACTGAAACCCTGATTTTTCACCAGTGAGACTGATTTCCAGAGCTTTAAGATAGGTTCACTATGGCAATTTGTTACAGCAGCAATAGAAAAGTAGTAATACAGTGATCAAACATAAGGAAATTCTGAGACACTGACACAACCAAGAAGAAACTCAGGAGACGTGCCCACTAAATGCAATGTGATATTCTGGATGGGATACCGGAACAGACAAAAAGGACATTAGGTAAAACAAAGGAAATTTGAACAAAATATCAGCTTTAGTTAATAATAATTATCAATATTGATTCCTTAATGCTAACAAATATATCATACTACTGTAAGATGCTAATAATAGGGGAAACTGGGTGTGAGGTATATAGAAACGCTTAATTATCATCATGATTATTTCACAAATTTAAAACTTTTAAAACAAAAAGTTTATGAAATATGTATTGAGTGATTCTCAAGCAATAGACTGATGAATATTGTCTAATGCAAAAAGGAATAAATGTCTTTTAAATTAAAATTTAAATTAAATTTGGTTTTGAGTTAAACTATATTAAAAGTAATAAGTTTATAACAAAAGTCGGACATTAGTAACATTAACATAGCTGTTAAAATTGAGAAATATTCAACATGCAGAAAAACATGAGTTTTTAAAAATTAAAGACAAAAGTTAAGCTATCATTGTTACAAAAAGTTAATATATAGTTATAAACAGAAAGAAAACAAGAAAAATTTTATTTGTGCAATGGATGTATAAAAATGTTACATAACTTGAGATTTACGTAAAATATTTTGTTAAATTACCTTTTGGAAGAAGAAAAATTAAACTTCAATAAAACATGTTTCAAAAACAACTGCAATCAAAACACTAAATATAAAAATTACACATCACGCATGACTTTTAAATATAAAAGTCTCGTGTGCAACTCTAAAGTATTAAAAAATTAAGATATGTATTATTTGTAAAACAAGAGAATTGCTAAATATTTACTGAAAAATTAGACAAATAGTCATAGATTGATTTTTTTTTTTTAATCCAGCAAAGAATTACTTTGAAGAAAGTTTCCAGTCCCACGTGCTTTTATGGGGATGTCATTTCAAATACTCATGGAATAGATATGTTAAAGAAATTGTTCCAGAACAAAGATGGGAAATTTCCAAGTTCACTGTGAAGTCAGAAAAGCTCTGACAACCAAACCTAAAAGAGATAAACTGAGAAAAAAAAAAATCAACAATTTTCTGCTGTGAGAATGGATGCAGCACTATTTATGGTAGAATTTTACAAAGGTGTCCAACTTTTTCATCCACCTCCCATACACATTGTGCATAATATCCAAGATTGCAAACATAGTGGATTGTACTCTCATGATTAGGTAATGTTGCATGGCACAGATAACCTTAAAATAGGAAAAATATCCAGGTATACCTGACAAAATTACAATACATCTTTAAAGCACAGAGTTTTCTTTGACTGTTAATAAAACGAGAAGTCAGAGATTTGAAGTATGAGAATAATCTGACAAAGTCAAGTTGAGAGGAGCACGTGGTAAGGAACACAGGCAGCCTTAAGAAGCTAAAAATGTCTAGCAGCTGACTGTCAGAATGGAACAGGTATCTCAGTCTCAGAATTGCAAGCACCTGAATTCAGTCAACAAAAGAATAAATTTGGTAAAGAATTTTTCCCCAAAATCCTCATAGGAGAACTAAGCTCAGCCAATATCTTGATTTCCACTTTGTGATACTCTGAACAGAGAAAACAGAAACAAAATTATTAAGAACAAGGACGTTTTAAACAGTGTAATCAATGAGCTTGAAATAATTAACCTTGATATAAATCAAAAGATATTTGCAGAAATTCACTTTATATTAGCAATACAGTAAATATTAATATCGACAAATTTCACAGAATCAGTGTCATATAAATCAAGTTCTATGGTCTCAATGCAATTAAGAATACATAAACAAAATGTTATAGTGGTTGTTATAGAACAACCTTCACACTATGGGAAATTTAAAAAAAAAAACATGATTCTCAAAAAAATTATTTTAAGACTGATCTTGGAAATTTTTCAACATATAAAAGTTTGAGGAAGAGGAAGCATTCAGAATGTGATGGGATTGTTTATGGAAATAAGGTAAAAAGAAAACTGTGGAAGCCAAATGAGAAAGTGTGACAATAGATGCTCAGTCTTAGAAATAATATTTTATTATGTAATGTCATCAATATATTTGCAATACTTGCAACACTTTTTTTGCCATCTGAGAAATTAATTTGTGACTGCTTTAGTTCAAATAGGTCATTAGTCATTTTATTTTCTTTTGTCCTTTTTATTCAGAAATTAATATATGTTTATTAAATAGAAAATCAAAAGCCCTCGGTTGTAAATTACTGTTTCTAACTTATGAGCTGACATTTAAATACGCACGAGATATATGATCTATTTTCTCTGAAACATCATTACTTCTAGGAATCTTTATGATCACTTCAGAAACATTATTTGGACCCAAGAAAATATATTACAATTCTAAGCAATCTCGAGTATTTACTGAAGTTCTTTAATATTACATTCCAGTCTTTAACTCATTAAATCTCATTTCCTTTTGAACAAGAATTAATCTCAATAGTTACTATCAGGAAATGCTTCTTCATGCTTAAATTTTATTTATGCCCAGAGCTTTGTTCATAACATTGTTTCTTTGGGTCAGTTAACGGACTTTGATATTCTGGGATATTCAATTTTTGTTATATAACATCTAGACCATAAATTTATTTTTCTTTTCATATATTACATCAGATATATTATTATTTCTTACCCTTAGAATCTTTAGTCCATTCGTTTTTAATTTCAAAGAAAAGAAATAGAATGTGCCAATAGTTTTGATATAAAGAGGTTAGTGATAAGTACCTATCTTTCTTAATGCTTACCTTCTTAAATTATTTATAAAATTTGTCATGGATAAGACATTCTATAAAAACGACATCTGCACTTGAATGTTTATAGCAGCACAATTCACAATTGCAAAGATGTAGAGACAACCCAAGTGCCCATCAATACATGAGTGGATTAACAAAATGTGGTGTATGTATACCATGGAATTCTACTCAGCCACAAAAAGCAATAGTGATGTAGCACCTCTTGTATTATCCTGGATAGAGCTGGAATCCATTCTACTAAGTGAAGTATCACAAGAATGGAAAAAACAAGCACCACATGTACTCAGCATCAAATTGGTATTAATGGATACACTTAAGTGCACATATAGTAATAACGTTCATCGGGTGTTGGGCAGCTGGGAGGGGGGAGGAGGGAATGGGTGTATACACACCTAATGGGTACAGTGTTCACTGTCTGGGGGATGGACATGGTCAAATCTCTGACTCAGGTGGGGCAAAGGCAATATAAGTAACCTAAACATTTGTACCCCCGTAATATGCTGAAATTTTAAAAAATTTAAAAAATAAATAATTATTTATAAAATTTGTCCATAATCCTTCTTGGCATAACAGTTCCTGACAATTTACTAAACTATGCCTTGTACACCTCATGCCAGCACGTTTCCAAATCCATTTCTGACCATTGAATCCAAGTCATTTGCTTCATATGCCACTCAAAGTGGTCCAATAACATTGCCAATAAAATGGGGGTGATTCTAAATTAATGCCTTTAAGATCACTTTACCCTTGTCTTTATTTTCTTTTTGAGGTGGTTCCCTTTTTGTGGATTTAATCTCCAAACATTACACTCTAATTTCTTTTCCTATTTCCTTTCAGACCTTAAAAGTGAATCTCATCATTTTGAACCCAGGTAACTCTGTATAATTTTCAGTTTTGCCAGCCACATTCAGTCAATCAAGTATTTACCAGACATCTACAGTGTATAAGGGGTTATAAAAATACATCACTTTCATCTTAAGTTATGTTTTGTCAAGAACAGGCCTTGTGTATCAGCCCACAGTCCAAGAAGACACACACACACACAGACACACACACACTTCCTGAGGTTGTAAAAGAAGGAACTATAAAGACTTAAATAAAATAATAGGCATCTTTTAAGCAATGTTGCCAAACAGAAGTTCATGCCAAGGAGAAGTGTACTTGAAGGTGTCAAGATATAGCTCAGGGAAGAGCCTAATTCAGTATTTTCTTTCATTTCTTCAAAATCATTTTGCTTCATATTAGAAAGTCTTTCATTTAAAATTAATGATCCTCGCTAGTTTGCTGGTAGAAATTTGCTAAGACTTACTATTCAGAGCTTTTTATTGACTGATACCATAATTGGGCAAGTATAGTCTAGAAAGAATTCACCATCTTTAAACAAGTTTAGTTCTAAAAATATTTAAACTTCTCTGTGAGACTTCTGAGAAAGCTGAGTAAAATGGCAATACAAAGCTCTCACAACCCACTAAGGTCAATTTGTTCACTGTATGGTTAATTATAGTCAATTTGTTGTATTCATTATTAAAATCAAGGAGATATTTGTCTGGGGTTGAAAGCATCACTACCTTACTCTTTATCAGAACTATGATCATATGCTTTGATTTTTTTTTTATGTAAAACACTGAAGTAAAAATTTATCTTTGAAGTCAGTGCATGACTAAAATTTCAGATATCATTAAGAGTAAGAAATCCATGACTCACTCTAACGAAGTTCCAGATATACACAAAGGAGTCTGTTTACACAGAGCTAATTGATGAAGCACTCTGAATATGTCCTTTTAAAAATAAAAAGTACTCGTCATGATTTTTAAGTTCTACTTTTCATTAACCATTGCCTGATATTAGTCCATTGAGCTTCTTATGGCAAAAATAAAATGTTTAATTCTGAAAATAAAATAAAATAAAATAAAAAGTACTAATAAGAAATATTTTTGAGCCACTTCATAGTAAACAAAGTAAAATATGGAATAAGACCATAAAAACATCGTTTTTTTTTTTTTCCATTTGGTAGGTCACTTTTCTGTCAATTGCACTTCTCAATTTTTCTTTCTGCTTAACCCTGGCTCATTTAGTCAGGCATGTTGCTTCATCTATAGATGAGGCAACAGATAAAAACACTTACAAATATAATTCCCAGTATCAGTATTTTTCCTATATTTCTCTTCTTGAAGTTCCATTCTTTTAGTCTGCTATTCTGAAACTTACTCAAAGATTATTATTTACATCTTGGACTTTTGACATTTCCACATAACAGAGTTTGATTCTAATTTCCAACAAATTTGACTTAGGTTAATCCACGTGTTGTTGGTTTTCAGAAGATATGGATCCCTACTTTCAATCACAAAAAAAGTTTATTTTTTTCCCAATTCAGTGAACATTTTGGAACATGCATTACAACAATGAGATTTTTTTCTAGAGTGTTTGAGGATTAATTCATCAAATATTTTAACCATTGTAGTCTCTTTATTGTTATTTGCTTATAAATGAGCTAAATTTTAGAAATAATATAGGTTAATGGTCATGGTTTTAGGCTTTCAACTTAACAACATAAAAAAAGAGTCACAGACACTAAGCAAAATATATCATGCCAAAAGGACTATTTTTCCTGATACTATTTCTAAATTCTTATGAGATAAACATACATATACTTTATACACACATACTCATATGCATATATATTAAGAAGTATACACATACATAAAATTAATGTGCAAGCTGATTCCTCAAATACAATGGAGAGATTTTTGCCATAAACTATTTTAAATATAGGAAAGGAAAGTAGAATAATAGGTTTAAAGGGAACATTCATAGTAATCAAGGTAAAAAAATTGATTATAAATTTTTATTTCTTCTTTCCTCCAAAACTGTAATGGACATTTCAGACCAAGTTGAAATATGCAGGTTCTGCTTAAGTATATTATACTACCTAACAAGGGTGCACACATTTTATTAATAGTTCATAGATTTAAAAACAGGGTTATGGGGTAAAGAAGAGTAATATAAAACAAGGACTATGAATTTCCTAAGGTAGTATTTGAGGCCTAAATTTATAGTTGTTTACTACAACTGTTTTGTCTGTAATACAGGGTTTTAAAGGAAAGCCAAGAGAATGTTGATACTTAAATCCAACAGTCATTGCCCTATTTATTTTTGAAAATCACAGGATTGAGCAATACATTTCCTTGTTCTTTGTATATGACAAAAAAAAATAGTATTAGGAGTAAGACAATGCTTTGACCAAAATTCATATCCCCAAACTCATATTTTTTCAATCGTTAATTTTAATGTTTAAGCTTATGTTGAAGTATAACATAACTATGTAAAAGTACCCAAATCATAAAACTTAGCTCAGTCACTTTTTTTATAAAGCAAACTCACCTATATAACTATCACCCACATTGGGAAACAGAATATCATCAACAATCCAAAAGACCCCTCAAGCTCCTTCTCAATTACTATAGCCCCGGAATTATACTTACTAATCTGTCTTCCAAAATTTTAGGTTGACTTTGCCTGTTTGAAAACCACACAGGTAGAATTATACAGTGGTTTTTCTTTTGTTTCTTGCTTCCACAAAAGTTAAGTTTCCAAATCTCTAAATTGTTATTTCATGTGGCAATAATTCATTAACTTTCATTTTTATTTCATGAAGCAATATTACATTTTATGAATCAATATATGAATATACTATACTTTATTGCTGATTCCATTAGTGATATACTTAATATCTTTTACTTTATAGCTTTTATGAATAGTGCTGTTGAGAACATCAAATAAATGTATTTTGGTAAACATACTCATTTCTTCAAGACTATACCTAGAAAGCAGAATTTCTAAGTCCTCAAATATGATTTTGAAGTCATTGCCAAACAGTTTTCTAAGTGTTTTTTTTTAACAAATTTTACATTCCCATCAACAGTGTTTGAGTGTTCCAGTGACTGCATGTCCTCATTAACTTTTAGTGTTTTCCATCTTTTTCATTTCATTTTCCTTTAATTTAGTCATTCCGGTGTTTGTGAAGTGGTCATTCATGGAAGATGGCTAATGAATTTGACTACATTTTAATATGTATATTAATTACTTTAATGTCCTCTTTTTAAAATGGCTAATTAAGCCTTTTCTTTGTTTTACTATTGGCTTTTCTGTATTTCTCCTCAATGAATATAGGAGTTCATTTTAAAGTCTGGGTATTGAGACTTTGTAAGTAATATGTGTTACAAATATCTTCTCCCATTTAGTGGCTTGCCTTTCACTCAACGGTATCTTTCATAATGAGTTCCTAATCTTAATGAAATCCAATTTATTAATTTGTACTTTTATGAATAGCACTTTTGTATCTAGTTGTAAATATTATTTTCTATTCCAAAGCCAGGAAAATCTTTCTTATATTTTTCTCAAAAATCTTGCTTTATTTACCTTTCACCTTTAGATGACTAATTCACTTGGAACTGATATTTCTTTATTTGAGTTGAAGTACAATCTCTTTTTTTACCTATGGCTATCCAATTGATCCTTTTCACAAAGCTCTACAGTGCCCTCTTTGTCACAGAACAATTTGTAATATGCGTGATAAAGACTATTTGACTTCTTTGGACTATTTATATATGTGCCAATACCACAACATCTTGATTATTTAGTTATATAAACCTTAAAGTTTGATTTTCCTTAAATTTCCTTTCTTAATCTTTCTTCTTTAGAAAGATTCCATGTAAATTTTAGACTTGATTATTCTTGGCCAACTGTATTGCCATATAAATTTTATACTCAGGTTATCAATTTTCACAAAAAACATACTGGAGGTTTCATTAGGATTTAATTGAAAATGTGAAACAGTTTTTGGTGAGTGAACATCATTACAATATACATGATATATTCTATGTTTAGTTATTTGCAATTTCTGTAACTAAATTACTTCATCACATTCTGAAGAGGAAGTCCCCATAAAAGTCAAAATTACAAATGACTTTACAAAAGTCAGAGATTTTCAAAATAAATTTCAATGAATATACAGGTAAGATTAGACTTTCAGTAATCAGGACTTTCATGTAAGCAGAAAGGCCCGGCATTCCAACTTATGGTTTATGTGGGGAATATTTGGAAGCTAACATAAACATACAAAATTCTATTAATCTTTTCCAATCCAATTGTTTAGCTTTATTTTTATGTTAAATCTAAAAAGTGCTTTAATTGGCAAACACCAGAATCCAAAAGAAACATCAGCAGAAGATAGAAGATAGAAAAACTGTTCAACTACTTTCTACTGTAATGGTGCTTACTTTTAATTAAACTATTTAATTGAAACTTTGATGGAGACAAAAGAAAATTAGTTGTATCAGAATACACTGTGATCTTAAAACATTAAGAAAGAAAAGTAAGAAACTTTATTTAAAAAAATAAAACTCTTTTAGACCAAATCATAGTCTCAAGATTTCAGGTCAATATTTCATCTCAACAAACTACACAATCAGATCTCTGATAGATACAATGGGCTATAAGGAGCAACCCAGTGTTATGACTAACCAGGCCTTTCTCAGAACTACTACTCTTTATCTATTTGAAAATATATTTAAAATAACATTTTCATCATATTCACTTATTTCTTGACATCTGCTGTTAACACAAGCATAAATCATCTGTAATATAAATTGTGCAATATAATTCAGCTTCAACCAAAGTTGCATGCATTTTATTTTGCTAGAACAAATTGTCTAAAGAGAAAAATTTTCCATCAAATTTTCATTAAAAAGATAATAAAATGCGCCTTTCAATTATATTTAACATTTTTTCACATACTTTATTTAATTCCATAGGTAAATTAGGTGTGTGCACACCAGCTACAAACAGACAAGAAGAACAACATTGCTCTATTTTCAGGTGACATTGTTGTAGACAACGGAATCAATTGTTATCAAAAGAAACGTTTTAAGAGTGAATGAAATAAAATGAGCATTGTTGAATCTGGATGACATTCTCAGACAGGTAAATGGATGATACCTAACAATCTTTTTTTTTAAAACAGCTTTATTGAGATAAAATCCACATATCATACAATTCACCCATTTAAGTGTACCATTCAATGAGTTTTTAATTTTTTAAAAAAAATTAGGGGGTACAAGCGTTTTTTGTTATGTGGATGAATTGTATCATGATGAAGTCAGGGCTTTCAGTGTATCCATTACCAGAATCATGTACATTGTACCCAATAGGGAGCTTTTATTCCTCAGCACCTTCCTACCCTCCTCCTTCCTTAGTTTCCAATGTCCCTTAGATCTCTTTATAACAATATATATCCCTCATTTAGCTCCCACTTATAAGAGTATGTGGTATTTGTTTTTCCATTTGTGAGATACTTCATTAGCATAATGGTCTCCAGTTCCATCTAAGTTGCTACAAAAGACATTATTATATTCCTGTATATGGCTGAGTAGTATTCCTTAGTTTATTTATACCACCTTTTGTTTATCCACTCGTCAGATGATGGGCACTTAGGTCCGTTACATATCTTTGCAACTATGAATTGTGCTGGAATAAACATTCAGGGTATATAGTAGTTGGATTGCTGTACTGAATGGTAGGATTATTATTAGTTCTTTGAGGACTCTCCATACTGCTTTCCATGAAGGTTGTATTAGTTTACGTTCCCATCAACAGTGCGTAAATGTTCCCTTTCACTGCATCCACACCAATATCTATTATTTTTGACTTTTTAATTTAATGGCAATTCTGATAGGGATTAGGTGGTATTTCATCATGGTTTTAATTCGCATTTTCCTGATAATTAGTGTTGAGCACTTTTTCATATGTTTGTTGGCCATATGTCTCTTTCCTTTTGAGAAAAATCTGTTCATAACTTTTGCCTACATTTTGATAGGTTTATTTAATTTTCTCTTGTTGACTTGTTTGCATTCTTTGTAGATTCTGGATATTAGCCCTTTGTCAAATATATAGTTTTCAAATATTTCTCCCATTCTGTAGGTTGTCTATTTACTCTATTCATTATTTCCCTTGCTGTATATAAACTTTTTAGTTTAATTAAGCCTCATTTATTTATTTTTGTTGTTGCTGTATTTGCTTTGGGGGCCTGACTCATAAATTCTTTGCCCACATAGGCCAATGTCTGGAAGAGATTTTCCTACATTTTCTTCTACAATTTTTTATAGTTTTAGGTCTTACATTTATGTCTTTATTCCATCTTGAGTTAATTTCTGTATGTCGTGAGAGATAGGGATCCAATATAATTCTTCTGTGTATGGCTATCCAGTTTTCCCAGCACCATTTATTGAATAGGGTGTCCTTTGCCCAGTGTATTTTTGTCTGCTTTCTTAAAAATCAATTGGTCAGAGCTATGTTTTTATTTTGGGGTTTGTTATTATATTCCATTGGTCTATGTGTCTATCTTTATAACAATGCCATGCTGTTTTGGTTTCTATGGCCTTGTAGTTTAATTTGAAGTCAGGTAATGTGATGCCTCCAGATATGTTCTTTTTGCTTAGGATGGCTTTGGTTATTCAGCCTCTTTTTGGTTACACGTGAAGTTTATGATTATTTTTTCTATATCTGTGAAAAATGGCATTGGTATTTTTGTGGGATTTGCATTGAATTGGTCAGTCACTTTGGGCAGTATGGACATTTTAACAATGTTGATTCCTCCAATCCTCTTTCATCAGTGTTCCGTAGTTCTCCTGACAGAGATTTTTTTCACTTCTTTGGTTAAGCATAGTCTTAGGTCTTTTATTTTCTTTGTAGCTACTATAAATGGTATTAAAGTCTTGATTTGATGCTCAGCTTGACTGTTATTAATGTATAGAAATTCTATTGATTTGTGTACATTAATTTTGTTACCTGGGAAATCCTAACAATCTTATTCAATATATAAACTTGCTCAGCTAATTAAAGGAATACTTTATATTTCTGTATCTTAGTGGGCTTATCAAAAAGGCAGAGCTTATCAAAATTAGGTCTTGCATTAAAAATATACAATGGGATTTTTTTATTAATGTATTTTACTAATATCTGTCTTAAACATTTTAAGACAAAAAAAATCTCTTCCATAATTTTTGGAACAAAATCTTGGGTGTCAATTATATATCTATTAAAGGACATAGATTTAAATCTCTTTTTTATAGGAAAACAAAATATGTGTTCTATACTAGTAGGCATCTATGATGCCCATATGTCTAATGATTGCTGTACATATGGTTAAGAATAAACCACAGGCTTTTAAATCTTCAAAAATTAGTTTTCTGCCCTACTTATATCAAAATCACATTTGGCACTTTGGGCACTTGTTCTCAGGCATCAAAACATGAGCATGTATTTATAAAGCAATATGGCATAGTAGAAATAGCAACAAACAGTGAGACAGGGGATAAGCTATTTGGTTTAGAGCTGTCACTGCTCACAAAGGATCCTGGACAAGGTGCTTAACCTCCCTGAAAAGGCCATATTTGAGCAGAATATTGACTGACAAAGAGGAGACAACCAAAATCTGTGTAAAAGGCTTATAAAAGACACATTTTGCCTTACGTTTCCTCCATTGCAGCATGTCTTGGATTTATAGGACGTACATAGCTTTTATGCCTCATGGAATTATTAAGATACTGTTGCTTTTTAAATGTATCCCTTCAATCCTCAGATCATGATTTTATGAGCATAGTATACTGGGGTCAATTTTAGGTTATAAATCATGATAAAACATATTATTTCAAAATTTTGTCTTCCTCTACAATAAGAAATATGTCAACATGATAGTGCTATACTACAAAATTTTGGTTACCTTAAACTAAATGTGTACATAAACTGTCTGTTGTTTAAAGAAAATCTCTATTCCTATAACTCAGAAATCCCGTAAGAAATCTTATCGTTGTCCCCGGTATTGCACTTTGTTTAACTAAAGCCTCATATCTTTTTTTCCTCTTGTTAACCTTTAATCCTCTGAATAGCCAACAAAATATGGCATTGGAATATTTAAGTACTGCCTTTGAATGAATCATCACCTTCCTCAGGACAGAATCTTTTGAGAAAAAAAATGGCTTACTTACTGAAGGGAAATATTTCACTTCTATCCATCAAACATACATATTAGAAAACTATTAGAAGAAGGCAAAGTAAAGAGATTGTATAATTTTATTTAGTACCCATTTTAAAGCTCTACAAATTTTTAGAAATTAGTGGAAAGTTTAAAATAACTTAAATGTCTTAAAATTCAGATTCTTTTGTACACAGAAAGAAAACCTAATGCTATTCTATTTTTTGAAAACACTAATTAAAATTTGTGGGTTTTTGTTTTCCAGTTATAAGTCCCATTGAATTTGACGAACAAGTTTATTTTCTTTGTCAGAAAACTGATAAGTTTTGATTTGGGGATAGATTATGGTAGAAAACACATTCATACAATTGTATGATGACATATCCCGCCTTGTAAATAAAAGTTTTCATTCACTAAAAAAATGTTTTCTTGTATTCAGAATAGCAGAAGCACACACAATATTTAAGTCATAATTTTATCTATATTGTAGAATGCAAAATAATTGCATTTGTCAAAACATTGCTGCTTCAAGAACATTTGTACAATTCAAGATTTCCTATTCTATTAGCTGTACTGAAAGCTATCTCAAATCACAAAGCAGAAATTGTGTAATTGATAGAATAATTTTGATTAGATCAAGTACTTGGTAGATAGTGTGAGACAGTAGTGAAAAACTTTATTTGAAATAGAATAACATATTCAGTGTTACTTTTAATATTTCCCTCTTATGTCTCATACATGGTGATGAACTATACAAATAAAGAGATAAATAATATGAAGACTTTTGTTCTCAAAAGAAAAAAGCAAAATAAAGAACAAAAGCCCGGAACTCTCTTTAAGGTTATAATCAGCTGTTTTCTATAGAATTAATTCTTTTAAAATTTTTATTCTGAATACTTCCTACTAATAGTTTACCCTTTTGCCAAAAATCCATTGTGGCTTTGTAAATGCATGTTATTTATATAAGCCAATTCTTCTGTGATCAATTTTAGTAAATTATTTACATACTTTCAATATTTATGTTTCAATTGAAATATGCCAATACTTTCAGAATTTGTTAAATTAGAAAAAAAGTTTGCATGCATACAAAGGAACTTGACTATCCCTTGTTTATTTAATGGAATTTGATATAAGGCAGATATATTTTTGACCATAGTCAAAAGTTTTACTTACTGCATTAATAAAGCTCTTTGCTATTACATAACACATTACCCACATATATCTTAAAGAATAATGTGAGGTTCCTTTGGAAATGCAATTTTGTTTCATTTCTGAATTTGTTTTAAATGCATTTTGGAAAATAATTACACACTGGGATGGCATTTTAATCATTTTTAATGAGATTCTTTTTATTTTTAAAATAAAAAAATGTCTACTGAATCTTGAGTAGATCAATATTCACTCTTCGAAAAAAAATAAATTAAAGGTGGTTATATTACGGATCCAAGCAAGGAAGCTGAATTTGAAACAGATGTTGACTTGCTTATTGGTTCCACAGCATGAGCCAAAAGTACAATGCTAATGCATAGCCTGGTGTTTGTTTGTGTTTGTTTTTGTTTTTGTTTTTCTCTGTCAAGGTAACAAGAAGGGAAACAAAATGATCAGAGAAACTAAAACAAGAGTGTGAGAATCCACCTTTAGTCCAATAGCATACAAAATATTTCAATCGCTTATGGCAGATTACAATTCATATATTTGAATATAGGGGTTATTTGTAAAATACTTAAACTTGGAGACTATGGACAGAAAAATGCAAACCCAATTTTTTTACTGACCTCCAGCCTGAAACTTTTCAATGTTTGTTGCCCATTTCCATATTCAAAAGAACATGACTCAAGCAGCAGTGTTGTGATGTTGAGCCTCTCCACTCTTACAGTGGTCAGTTGGGGCTTTCAGAGTCTGTAAGATTATTACTTTTACTAGAATTAGCCTCTTTTATTTACATTATTATTTCCTGAGTGCATTAAGATATGAAAAACACTAGGGAAAAATATTCTAAGTTTCTAAAGAAGACAGAAAAAGACTCCCAACTCCACATTATGGAACTATGGCATATTGTCATGTCTTTGAAGGTTTTGAAGCATTCTACCTCCCTACAGTCCAGTTAGAGAAAATCTCTCTCTCTTTACCTGCCCATTTCTATTTTACATCATCGTCATATTTTTATCTTCCATAACTGATCAAAACCAGAGAGTGGTCTGTTTTTGTTTCCAACTAAGGTTTAGATCTGAACTCTGGTATTCCCTGTGTAGAATTACAAATATGATGTTCAACACTTGTAGTGGTTAAGGAGAACAATAGCTGGGCAGTGGAGGCAAACAAGATGGTCTGGTTCTGAAACAAAACTTCTGAACTTGAAGGTGGAACTGAAATTACCAGAAATGAAATACCCCTAAAACTAACACTTGTGGATTAGGGCACATTGCATAACTTTGAACAGCAATTTAGTTGTGGTTTAACATACATACCAATAATTCTGTTCCCCAATTCTGTTTGCTTGCCCAAGTCTCCCCCTTCTCCTCAACAACAATTATAGAATCATGAAGCAGATATAATAGATCAGAACCTAATATGAGTGTGGTAGTTGTTAGCCTAAGCCTGAAGAAACTAGAGTGCTAGTGGTAGTTAACAGAGGGTGCTATGGGCACTTGGGGCACAGAGAAGAGCCTCTTCCCTTAGCCCCTTTGTTCACTTTGCTTTGGCCACACCAGCCTTCTTGTGGTTCTTTGTATATATCAGATGTCGTCACAACTTAGGGATCGTCGTTTTTGTTTCTCTTGTTTTTCCTGTTGTACCCTAAACACCCGGGCAGTAACATGCTATAGATGATTAATATATTTAGCAAATAAAAAGTACCAATTACAACATATATGACAATTTCCATCCCCCTGATAAGGGTTGTACTCAACTTTGGATAGATATGGCTATGGTAAAACAAATCTAACTTTTGAAATTTCATAAAGTTTATTGACACTACTATCATAGAAAACATACAATGTGATGTTCCAAATCAAGCTTTAAATCACTTTTTTTCTGATATTTATTCTACATGTTTATTTTGTAATCCTTTTTAATTCCTTCCTCGTTGTCTCATTATAACATACAAACTCCACATCTCTGAGTGAATAATAGATGCCTTTATCCTGAATGGCAGTAAAAGGGATTCTTTCTTTTATGGTCTGATCGTGGATTCTGTTTTCTGAGGCCAGACTTTTCATTTCTTGGAATGTATAACATACGGGAAACTGAGATTCGGGCACTCTCACCATGCCTGTACCACAGATATTTCTTACTTAATCAATGCAATCTTCTAACTCAGGCAATGTTGATTTAACAATAAACTAGAATTACATATACCTTTAAGGAAATTAACTGGCTTTTGAAAGATTGCAATAATAAGTACCAATATAGAATTATCTATAGGAAAAGAATTGATGGTTGTAATATTAAAAATTATAGGAGTTATTCATTATAAAGGAAATATTCAGAAGATAAAAGGAAGCAGACTGCAAAGTAAACTGATGGGGCAGGTTTATAACAGCAGCCAAAACAAATACCTGTAGTATACCAAGTTTTCCACGGAGAAGTGCAGGACAAATAACACTGTGGTATGTGCTGAAACTGGTCTGTGCCATTTACACTGGTTGACAATACATTTAACCCCATCTCTTTCTGTGCATTCCTCTTTATAAGCCTCTATAACAACAAAGCTTTGAGTATTGTCAGGACATAAACTAGTCGAGGATTTCCATGAGATAGAGTTGTGAGTGGATCCTGGAACTAAATATCTTTGTGCTTTAGATTACCAAAATAACAACAAAAAAAAATTTCAGGTTTGTACTTTTGAAAGATTATGAAGGATTTTTAAAAATAACTGTGTTTTTATTTATGGTGGCTATTGGCTATTTTTTTTTCCTACTAACCAAAAATTGTAATAAGAAAAAGAAAGTTCAGTATTTCATATCATGTTTTCATTTATAGATAATAGTCACTAGATTTTCCAAAAAAATATACATGAAGCTTGCATTTTCGTGATTTATAAGAACCTCATGGATTTTTTTTTGAATAGAGCTATGTCACTGATATTAAAATTGACAGTCTTAAAGGGATTTCTTTTATTCGACAAAACATATTGTGTTCAAGGTTAATAATACATTTCAGCAACGTACATACTGCTTTTGGCAGACGTGTGCTCAGTTTCATCATTTTGATAGGCAGATTCCATTCTTTTCCTCTTCATAATAAGTAAAATCCTGCCAAAAGTCAATGTTCAGAATTGCTTTAAAATTCATTTTAATGTAAATTTGGATAGAACACTTTTTGTCTTGCTATCAGACTAGCCAGTCTCTACAAGAAAACTGCTTGGCTGGAAAGGAAGTTGGTGATTTTAATATGAAACTTATTATGAAACAATGAATGGGATAAAATTGCACTTACATGTTTGTTGGGAAATTTTGAAAAGTTTGCTTTTTATAGGAAGAGAGAAAAGGTGGCTACTTAGAATACTATGCCTAAAACTGAATTCCAAGGCATCTTTTATGAGTAAAAACATGATATTAAATTTTGAGATCTTTTAGTGACAATTAACATGAGTCCATTTATGTATTGAGATTCTGGGAAAATATAAGACAAAAAGCCACTGATTTATTAAACATAGCTAATTCAAAATGGTCTTACTGTAAACTGTTACTGGAGTTGTTCACACATGTGGTCTCTAAAAGCAGTCTTTATGTCAGTCCACACATGAGACAATGTTGAATTCCAGCAATTTTCCCCTTGATTAAAAATATCTGAAATTATGCTAATTGGCAAAGGTTATATTACATAGAGTCTCATTCTGTTTGACATAAAGTACTATTAATGCAAAAATTACTTACTATAAATTAATAAATATTTATTGAGCCTTTGTAATGTGCCAGCTTGAATGATAGTTACTGCTAAAACACATTCAAATATTACCATTTCCTTCCATTAAGTGTTTCACAGTGTATCTGTAGAGTAACTCAATGTAACTAAGATAGTGTAATTGTTTCTGTGTTAATTTTGCATAAGTTTAGGGATGTGGGCATAAAGGACATTGTCTAGGTTATGCTGAATTTTTCAAAATATTTTTCTGCAGGCTAAATGACTCATAAAGAGTGAATAGGGGCCATCTATATTAATTAAAATAAAGAGGAAGACTTTTTGCTTGGAATGACTAGTAGATTTGAAACAACATATACCCTTTGGGTTATTACGATTATGATAGTCTCTTAAGCCTACAGAAAATATGATACTACCTTTGGAAATAAGACTAGAGCCATAAGCAAAAATTAGATGATGAAATAACTTAGGTGCAAAGCTAATGATTATGCAAATTATTATAAATATAGAGAATCATTAAAGAATTTTAATGTTGGTAAACTTTAGGTCATTCTTGATGGACTGGTTTCTTCAATGGTACAGCATTAAGTGGAATGGTACAGTGCTTTAAGTGGGATCAACTGAAATGCTTGGGTCCCACAGCAGAGAAAACACACTTGGAAAGAGCCAACTGAAATATTTATTGCAATAATTTTCAATTTGCTCCCTCTCTCTCTTTCTCTCTCTCTTTCTCCTGACAGTAGCCTAAGACATTTTATTTTTTAAAAAAGAATATAAAACATATGCTTATTTTATTTTTCTAAGTATCAGAAATAAGATCTATCAAGAACATTACAAGAAATTAATTTGTAGCCTTAACGTTGGCATATTTTTATTTTCATAATAACTACTGTTTCCTTCTATTAATCAAAGATGTTGTAACTAAATTGATAAAATATTAAACAAGTATAAAAATACATGAAAATATAAGTAAACATACACGTGCAAATTCAGAACATTGAGGGAGAACTAAGAGGTCATCCAGAAATTGATCTGTTCTGGACTAATAAACTCTACATATATTCATTTAAAAAGAGTTAAACATTCTTTTATAAATTCTGGACAGGATATTTTTCCATCACAATGTTTTATGCATATTAAAATATTCTATCAGGCCTCAATTTTATTGAGTTGCAACCTCCCAGGGAAGTTAAGCCTATTGCTTCTGACTCCTCTAAATTATCTGCTGATGTCTATCAAGTGAGAACCCTCAGGGCTGGCTAACAGGACACCTCTGTGGCTGAAGAGTTAATGCAGCTTCATAAAATGCTTACACTCAGTTTCTCCCTGGAGAGTCTGGCTCATTGCACATCCAGAATGTACAAAGCAATTTAGGTCTGCAGACAATAGCCAGATGGGCTGCCTTGAAGACAGAAGTCCCTTGTTTACAGACAAAACAAGTAAAGAAACGCAGCCTAAGGCCAAATGTCTACAAACTGCCTAGGCAAGTTTCAGGTGATTAAATCCCAAACTCAACCTGATGTCTCCAAGAGGGTAGATTTTTGTATTAGAATTTATTATAATGTTCATGATAATTGATTGTATTCTGTTGAGGCAATGACTCTTTCATTAATAGCATAGATTAGGAAGCCCTTTTAAAGAGATATGCCATGATGGAAAGAATTGCTTTTGATATAACAAATAAGAAGAATTAACCTTGAAATGAAGATTATGATTCATTATAATGCTATGTAGAAAATATCAGAGAAGCCAGAAGTAGCTCTGTACAAAGAGTAAATCTTGACAGGATTAATTCTTTTCCAATTTTCCCTAGAATAGAGATTTGTTTTTATTTCCCAGTTTAAATGATGTGAGGATGATAACAAGCCTCATGTATATACTTAAAATCACATACTTCATGTCATTGAAATGAGACAGGTAACATAACAAGGTATCCTACAGTTGTTATTTAAAAAGAAAAAAATGAAAGAAAAATAGTACCTTACAAGATCAAGGATAAAATAATAAATGTTCTAGATGATGACTTGGATTTGAAAAACATTCAAATTTTACCTTATTTTTAGATAAACCTTTGACTGTACTGCTACATGCTATATTCTATAATGGTTTCTTCTCTTTCCCTTTCATTTTTAGAAAGTCAAGATCTCTTGAGTTTGGGGGAATGTAATCAACTCAGAATCATTCAACAGCACAGAACATTGCTATGTTTATGGAGTGAAAACACAGCCTGCTGGGAGGAGTTTCATCTGTAAAAAATAAAAAAAAACGATTTAGTTTTTTAAAATCCTAGCCTTGGGGATATAGGGACATTGTGTGTGTGCGTGTGTGTGTGTGTGTGTCGACAAGCACAATCACATACACAAAAATGTCTGTTAAAAATAGCTTGCTTAATCCAAACTTTAAGCTTGGCATAAGTCCTTGAAGTCTATAACTAGTATGTGGTAAAGTGTAAAAAAAAGTGTAAGATATCACTGCTATAAGCTTTTCTGTTTTAGGGAAGATATTTGTCAACATCTGAATCAAGTCTGTGACATTAGAGCCAATGTTAAGCAACTAGTTGTTTACTTATAATTACCTTATTTACATGACTGGTAAAGGTGTGAACAAGTGATGTATTTTTTCTTTATTTTTAATTTTTAAATGTTTAAGTATTATAATACATAATAGCTGTATATATTTGTAGGGTACATGTGACGTTTTGATACAGGCATATAATGTGTATTAATCAAATCGGAGTAATTGGGGTATCTGTCGCCTAAGGCATTTTATTGAGTGACATGTTTTAAAGGTAATAATAATCCTGTCTTTAAAAAGAAATGGAAACTATTTTAATCTCTTTAGAAAAAATAATATGTGTACATAGAGAAGCCGCAACTAAACCAGCATTTATTGAACACCTACCAAGTGCAGTAATTCTGTAAACTACTGTGAGAATCGAAGGAGAAACGAAACAGAATGTCCGGGGAAAGTGATTCTAACTTTCCCTGCACATTAGAGTTGCCAGTGGAGTCTGTCAAAATCCGTATGTCAATCATAAGTAAGTCCAATTAAATCAGGATATTTTGGTGGTGGGAGTCAGGAATCAGTTCCCTCAAATGATAAGATGTACAACACAGCTAGAGAAGTTCTTCTCATATGTTAATGTCTATAGGAATTACTTGAGAATCTTGATAAAACACATACTATGACTGAGTAGATCTGGACTGTACACAGAAATTCTGTGAAAAGCTTCATCCTCAATCAGGACTACATGTCAATTTGAAGGTGGAATTCAAAAACTGGATGCAGAAGAAGTAATAAAGTCACCAGGTTAATTTAAACAGACAGTGCACTAATTTAGACACTAATTTAGACAGACAGTGCACTAAGTACCTGGCAGGTGAAACATACATCCTCTCTATAGGAATCCACCATTATTTTAGCATGAAGGTAATTCCCCCAAAGAAATTGCTAAGTAAAATAAGGATTTCATAATTAAAAAACTAATAATTGTACTCCTTCAAGGTAGTGATCTCCTTTACTGAAGTAAGAATATACTGAACTTTATGCTATAAACAGATACTAGGTTGGTGCAAAAGCAATTGCAGTTTCAGCATTGTTGAAATTTGCTGTTTGATATTGGAATGTCTTCTTAAATAAATGTGGCTATGGTATACATAATTTTAATGTGAATTTCTCACTTTATGATTTTTTGCTTCAGAATTCTTACTTGCTATTTATTTTATATTTATTTTTGACTATGGAAATGATGTTAGACAAAAAGTAAATTTTAATGATTTTCTTATTTGAGTTCAAAATGGTTCATAAAGCAATGGAGATAGCTCACAACATCAACAATGCATTTGGCCCAGGAAATGCTGACGTATAGTTCAGTGGTGGTTCAAGAAGTTGTGCAAAGGAGATGGAAGACTTGAAAATAAGGAGCACAGTGGCCGACTGTCGAAAGTTGACAAGGACCAATTGAGAGCAATCATTGAATCTGATTCTCTTACAACTACAGGAGAGGTTGTCAAAGAACTGAACAGTGAACTGTTCTACAGTCGTTCAGCATTTAAAGCAAATTGGAAAGGTGGAAAAGCTTGTTTAGTGAGTGCCTCATGAGCTGACCAAAAAAAAAAAAAAATCATCATTTTGAGGTGTCCTCTTTTCTTGTTGTACGCAACAATGAACCATTTCTCAATCTGATTGTGACGTGTGATAAAAAGTGGATTTTATACAACAACCAACCAGCAACAACCAAACTTGCATCAAAAAAAGGTCATGGTCACTGTTTGGTGGTTTGTTGCAGGTCTGATCCACTACAGCTTTCTGGATCGCAGTGAAACTATTACATCTGAGAAATGTGCTCAGCAAATTAATGAGATGCATCAAAAACTGCTATGCCTGCAGCCAGTGTGGGTCAACAGAAAGGGACAAATTCTTCCCCATGACAATGCCTGACCGAATGTTGCACAACCAACACTTCAAAAGTTGAATTAATTGGGCTATAAAGTTTTGCTACATCCGCCATATTCACCTGACCTCTGGCCAACCGACCACCACTTCTTCAAGCATTTCGGCACATTTTTTGTGGGAAAAATGCTTCCACAAGCAGCAGGATGCAGAAAATGCTTTCCAAGAGTTCTCAAATCCCAAAGCATGGATTTTTATGCTACAGGAATAAAAAAAACTTATGTCTCATTGGCAAAAATGGATTCATTGCAATGGTTCCTATTTTGATTAATAAAGATGTGTTTGAGCCAGTTATAATGTTTTAAAATTCTCAGTCCAAAAGCACAATTACTTTTTCACCAACCTAACAGTTTTGATGGTTCAGGCGAGGAATATTTGAAAAATTAGAATGAAAGGCAAAACAGAAAAACATTGGCATATAAAAGATATCAAATGGAATAGGCCACCAAAGTTTTTGAGAAAAACTGTAGATATTGGAAAATGTCTTTAAGAGACTACGTCCAAAGTCTTTCCTCTGATTCAGTATCGAAGGCAAAGAAAGAAAGGACATTGGCGATTTCATTAACATAAACCCATTTAAAGAGAATTCAGGAGTAGATCCTGAAGCATATGTGACTGGGCCTCATAAAGGTTTTAACACACAAGAAAAATTAGAATGAAAAATAGTTCCATTGCCTGATCTACAATGCCACGCTCTACATTTTGAAAAAGCTTATAAAAATAAAGTCTCAGAATAAATTGTTGACATAGAGAAAACAAAACAGCTAGATAATTTCACTTGGGTGAATAAATACAGTGAAATGGTTGTTTTTCTTGGGAAATATTCTTGTAGATAATATAAACAGAAAGGACTTTGGAAAAAAAGTATCAATCCACACTAGTAAGAAGCTAAAATTAAAAAAAAAAATAAAGTGAATGATCAATGAAAGTGCTCAAATGTAGAATCAGTAGCCAGTTTCCTGTTTTACCCTTAAACTCACAAAAAGCCATGTCTCTAAATATTGAAGGATAATATTGCAAAATTATTATTGATACAGGTACAAACTTATCATTATATAGCTTTTCACTGAGCATCAACAAACTACTCCCCTGGTAATAATCCTCATATGTTCTCTATGCTTCAGCCCATAAATGTCTCCTCTAACCTTTAATTAGGAAATATTAGTTCTTCCCTTGTGAAATACACCTTCTAACTTAACAGGAAGGGATCCATTGAACGAATACAATCACCAAAATAGTGCTCATCTGAAGGCTTCTATATTGAAATCCTTATTCAAAATAGGTCATAGCTAATTTTGAAAGGAGCTTAATAGAGTCTGTGCCTATATCAAGCCCAAATTAAAGGACTCAAGTTGGTGCGGGACTTCTTGTACACCAAAAATTCTACTAATATAAGAAGCAATGTTTGGGCTGAACATATTTAGCTTCAGCTTGACCCATCTAACTTCTATCTAAACTCACAAAAGAACCTCTTAAACTAGAAGGTAAAGAAAGACAAAAACAGTTGAAGGCTTACAACATAAAAGACTCATCACACCAGGACTTATAACATTCATACCCTCCTAGTCAGAAAACCCGAGAGTGCTTTCTCGAGTCCTCAACTAGAACCTGTAAAAAGAATTTTAAATTTTTCTCTAATTTTACTTTTATCTAATATGTGGATGAACTTCCGTAGTATTATAAAAGTAAAATGAGTTGTAAGACTGATTTCAACTATCTACTTACACTTCCAGCTCAGAAAAAAAATGAAGATTTCTAAAGATAAGTGAAAATTTTGTTCAAAGTTGGCAACACAAGCTGAATTACCTCAAGGAAACAAATCCATTTTGCTTGAGAGCATGTAAGCCATTCAGAACTTTTCCAGGCCCAATGACTAAGGGAAAGTTTAGAGGATTTTGAGGTCTATCTGCAGGCAATGAGGTCCCAGGTTTTCTGAAATATCCATGTCACTCTATTTATGACTTAGTCAAGGATGCAGATACCTTAATGAAAATGGTAATAGAAGTTGATATCATAGAAGTGATCCTCCTTCAGAAAAAATGTTTTTCACCCACTTAACAAAGCTACATTGCAGTTGGTTCCTCCCCTAGCTAGCTTCCTATTAGCCACTTTTGTGTGTTCATGCAGTAAGGAGTAGCTTATTCATAATCACAAAAATCAACTAAAAAATCTGAACCCAGCTCACTTTCAGATCCCAGAGAAAAGAATTTTCTTCCACCTTGAATTTAGTCCTGCCTTGGTGAATCCTCTAATGCTGCCTCTAAATAAAATCCTTCCCAGCATGACATACACTTTTGAGTAAACTCCAAACACTCCCCAACCTAAAGCTCAGTCAAGGTAATGATACAATAGTTCAATACTTCCTTTCCCAAAGTCAGTATTAACTACCATTATATATCTAAAAAAGGTAGAACCAAAAGTCTGTCTTGGGTTATGCATTTATTTTTCCAGCCTTTCCTCTATTATAGACTAAAGAGATGTTTGAACATGTGCTTGCAATCATTTTCATATACATGCCACAACTGAAAATACCTGCTTATAGAATTATACAACGAGAACATTCAGAATTTTATAGGGACAGGGCATGCTTGTAATCCCAGCTACTTGGGAGGTTGAAGCAGGAGGATCACTTGAGCCCAGGAGTAGGAGGTTCCTGTGAGCTAGGCTGATGCCATGGCACTCCAGCCCAGGCAACAGATCAAGCCTCTGTCTCAAAAAAAAAAAAAAAGACAGATATGTGAGAAGCAACACTTTAAAATTTTTATAAGAAAATACAGAAGAATATTCTTATGATTTCAGGATAGGAAATTTTGTGTGTGTGTGTGTGTATGTGTGTGTTTTGTTGTTGTATTCAGCCATGTGGGAGACCTGAAACCAAGGTGGATAACGATGAGCTGAAAGCTGTAATAGATCCAAATCCATCTTGACCTAAGCGTAAATTAGCAGCAAGGCTTGACATTACTATTTCAACAATATTGGACTATTTAAAACAAATCAGCAAGGTAAAGAAGCTGGACAGATGGGTTCTTCATGAATAAACAAGCATCAGAAAAGAAATCATCTGGAAGATTGCCTTTCTTTGCTGTCACGACATAAAGGCAAACCATTTCTACACTACTGTTATGTGTGATGAAAATGGATTCTTTTTGACAATTGTGAGCTTTCAGCACAATGGCTGGATAAAGATGAAGTGCCAAAACACAGTCCAAAACTGACTATTCATCAAAAAAAGATCATAGTGTCTGTTTGGTTGATCCAGGGCTGGTATTATCCACCACAGCTTCGTGAAATCTGGTCAATTTTACAGAGGATGTCTACTGCAATGCACTGGACAAAATGATGAGGATGCTTGTGATTAAGCAGCCCAGACTGGTCAACGGAGACAGGCCAATCCTCTTGCAAGACAATGCTTGGCCACATGTCACATAAAAAAACACTGCTCAAACTACAGAATCTGGACTTGGAAACTCTCTGTCATCCACCATATTCACCAGACCTTGCATCAACTATCATTTCTTCCAGGCTTTGGACCACGTTTTGCAAGGAATGATACTCAATTCTCAACAAGCTGTGGAAAACATCTTTTGCAATTTCATCGCCACTCATTCTCCAGCCTTCTTTGCTGCTGGCATAAACAAGCTATTATTAAAATGACAAAACTGTGTCAATAGTTCAGGTACATACTTTGATTAATTCTACTGCTTCTTGTTTGTGATATAATAAACTACACTTTTGATTCAAAATCAGACATTTCATATTTAATAGATCAACTGAATATAAAATAGAATAAGTTTGACCACATGAAGTTTTAAGATACATTATAACCTTTAAGAAATAAATCTTTCAATTATATCTAAATAAATATCTGTATTACTGCTTCAAATCCTTATGGCTTTGTTTTGGGCTGAAATGAGTCCACCTCAAAATTCATATGCTGAAGCACTTACCCTCAGTATCACAGAGTGTAACTATATTTGGAGTTAGAGTCTATAGAAGAATTACATTCAAATAGGATCCTTGTGGTGGACCTTAATCCCATCTTGATAGTGTCCTTATGATAAGAGAAGATTAGAATATACATAAGAGAGATCAAGGATGCAGAGAAAAAGCCCTATGAAGACACTGGGAGAAGACCATCATCTGCAATTCAGTTAGAATGGTCAAACCTGCTGGTGCCTTACCTTGGAATTACAGCTTCCAGAACCATGAGACAATAAATTTGTGGTTGAACTCACCCAGTCTATGGTATTTTATTATGGCAGCCCCAGCAAAATTATCCAAGCTTTTCATGAAAAGATTGGTTGCATTTATCAGCATCACCAGTTAGCATTTTATCACGTTTAATTGTAACAGATCTGATTTGTCTTACTGCAAACAGTGTAGGTCTAAATTGACTTTATCTTTGGTTCAAATAAAGGAAAAGCAAATTAAAAATATAATGCTAGAAATTAATAGCATATTATGAATTGCATAATTAGTTTTTAAAAGAGAAGAAGATTACTATTAAACCACATGGTATTTGGGGAGACTTCGAAGGAATTTTCTACCTTTGAAGAATATTATACAATTATATTTTTATAAAAAATAAATTATTAACTAGAGATTTTAAAAATATATTATTACCTGTGCTTACTGAAATAAACTAAATGCATATGTTTACTATTTACCATCCATCCAGTAAATGAGGAAAACAATATAAAGTATAACATGTTATAAAAAATTAAAAGTGCAAAATATTCCTTCATATTTCAGAGTTACTATGTGACAAATTTGTAACCTCACTCTAAATGTTTTTATTATTGTTTTTGCACTTCCTACAGTGAAAAAAATGTACATAATTTTAGGTCATCTTCTAATTCACTAGTGTATTGCCTGCACTTAGATCTTGCCTAAGATACATACATACATAAAATTATCATGGTTGACTAAAAGAATCAATATTTATTCAAAATTTTTTGCTCCTCTTATGAGTAACATTTTCCCATTTAATACAGTTACTTTAAAATTTATAATTATACATCAAAATATTTGCCTCTTTAGTGAAAAATTATAGTTTTCCTGACATGGACCTTGAAATGAACCAGAAAAAAAGATAATATTTCCAGTAAAACTCCAGTAAAACTAACATGTGAAACAAATGTATTTACAAAACACAAATATGGAACACACTTCAGCATACACATGGTTCAAAATAAGTTTTATTTTGACAAAACAAATGCTAATGGAAAGAAAATTTCACATATAATTTCTACATTTATTATCTCTAGAAATATTGAGAGAATGAAGAAATTTTTAGCATTGGGAAAATAGAAAAATGAATAATACATGGTGCTTTTTCAACTCAAAAAGCTTACAATCTGCATAGTGAGCAGTATATATGATTAAACATTTGCAGTAAATGATGATAATTATCATTCACAGATCATTTAATATGTACCATCTATTGTTCATAAATACACTGTGGTTTATTGTTATCACTCCCACTCCATAGATGGACACACTCAACAACTGAGAGCCAAGTAACTTGCTAATATTACAGAGTTTTGAAATTTCACATCTGGTACTCAAGCCCAGGCTATCTGTTCTCAGAGCCCCTCCTCTTAAATTCCACTCCCAAAAAGGAAAGGGAAAACTTAAAATCTGCCAGGGAGCAGAAAGAATATTACACACAGTGGAATATTGTTATACAGCTCACTTCTCATGAGAAGCAGTGGGAGCCAGAAGATAACAAAATAACATGTTTAGAGTTCTAAAAGATTTTTTTTAAATCTATCAATCTAAAACTAACTAGATGTCTAGTGGGACAATCCTTTAAAATGAAGCTAAAAAAAAAAATTCAAACAGAAATTCCTGAATTTATCTTCAACAGAAAAAAACTCCAATCATGGTCAACAAAATCTTCCAAATAAAAGGAAATGATGCAAGGTGGAAATACAGATCTGCAGGAAGAAAGAAGAGTGAGAAAGTGAAAATTGAAGATAACTATAAATTATTTTTTATTATTTTTATGAGTGATTTCACGTGTGTTTATTTATATATTTGTTAAAATATTAAATATTATCAATTGCAGCAAATGTGTTACAGATATATTCTGGGGGCTATATTGTATGGGCAAGTAGGAATTATACTATATAAACAAAAGCACAAAGGATAAAGAAAGTTACAAGTAGAATTGCCTGTTGTTAGATTCCTACAACATTTAAATAGTATATTATTTGCTGATTCAATGTGATAAGTTAAAGATTCATACTATAAATCTGGAGGTAATACTGTACAATAGAAGTTTCTGTGATGACAAAACTCTTTGATTCATTTATGCTGTCCAATCCTGTAGCCACTAGCTACATAGACTAGTGAGAATTTGAAGTTGGCTGCAAAATTAAAATCCAATGATGTTTAATTTTATTTTTAATGTTATTTTTATTTTTTTATTACAGGGGTACAAATATTTAGGTTATATATATTGCCTTTGCCCCACCTGAGTCAGACCTTCAAGCATGTCCATCCCCCAATGGCACTCACCACACCCATTAGGTGTGAATATACCCATCCCCTCCTCCCCACTCCCATCTGCCTGACACCTGATGAATGTTATTACTATATGTGTACTTAAGTGTTCATCAGTTAATACCAATATGATAATGAGTACATGTGGTGCTTGTTTTTCCACTCTTGAGATACTTCGCTTGGCACAAGTGGGTATTGGTAACTCTGTTGGACAATCCAGTTCTAGTGATACAAATAAAATTCAAAACAGAGAAGAAGTATAGCCTAAATGTCAATAGAGAAAATAAAATACACTAATAAAACCTATTTAATTATCCCCCAAATGGGAGAGGAATAAAGGGGAAAAAAACCCAAAGAACTGAGATATCCAAAACCTACAATAAAGATTTTAAGCTTAAACATAATCATACAAATAATTTCATGTAAATAAATTAAGCCTTCCAATTAAAAAGCACATATTTTTAGACTCTATAAGAAAGCAAGACTCCAAATGGGAGGGAAAGAGATTTTAAATATAAAGATTCAAGAAGACTGCAAAATAAATATCAGAAGAATAGATATCAAATGTTAGAAAGTTGGTGTGGCTATATTTACATCTAAAAAAATCATGTTCAGAAGTCACTAAATATAGGATATTTCCTCAGGACAAAAGTACATAAGAGTACATAGACCATAAAATTAATATACACCTAAAGATAAATATTCAAATAACATGACTGAAAAAAATGACAAATCCACAGCCATAATAGAGTGTTTTATCTTTCCACTCTCAGTAACTGATAGGTAAATAAACAAATAATCAGTAAGTTTATTGACCAAATTGACATTGACAGAACATGAAATCCAACAACTGCATAATCAACCTTTAAAAAAAAATAAACATGGAATATTCACCAACACAGATTATATGCTGGGTCACACAGTAAGTCTCAAGAAGTTTTTAAAAATTGACATTATTCAGAATTAGTGTTCTGAGTATGATGAAATAAAGTAGAATCCAATAACTATAAAATATCTAGAAAATTTTCAAGTATAGGCATAATTTGTTTTATTGTACTTCACTTTTTTCCACTTTGCAGATAATTCCTTTTATTTCTAATTGAAGGTTTGAGACAATCTTGTGTTAAGTCCATCTGAATCATTTTTCCAGCAGCATGTGATCATTTCATTTCTTTCTCAAATTTGGTAATTCTCATAACATTTCAAAACTTTTCATTATCACTATTAATATATCTGTTATGGTGATCTGTGATCAGTGATATTTGATGTTATTATTGTAATTTGGGGTTGGCATCAAGAACTGAACCAATATAAGACAGAAAACTGAACCCATAAATGTTATGTGTGTTCTGACTGCCACAGTGAGAGGCCATTTCCCCATTTCTCTTCCTCTCCTTGGGCCTCACTATTTCCTGATACACAAGAATATTGAAATTAGGACAAGTAATAGATTCACAATGGCCTCTAAGTGTTCAAGTAAAGAGAAGAGTTGCACATCTATCATATTTAATTAAAAGCTACTAATGATTTAGCTTAGTGAGAAAGGCATGTTAAACGCTGAAATAATCCAAAAGCTACACCTCTTGCACCAAACAGCTAGCCACATAGTGAATGCAAAGTAAAAGTTCTGGAAAGAAATTAAGAATGCTACTCCACTGTGCACACAAATGATAAGAAAATGAAATAGCTTTCTTGATGCTATAGAGAAAGTTTGAGTGGTCTTCATAGAAAATCAAAACAGCCACAACATTCCTTAAAGCAACAGCCTAATTCAGAGCATGTCCTTAATTCTCTTCAGTTCCGTGAAGCCTGAGAGAGGTGAGGAAGCTGCAGAAGAAAAATTGGAAGATAGCAGAGGTCGGTTCATGAGGTTTAAGGAAAGAGGCCATCTCCTTCACAAAAAAGTGCAAGTTAAAGTGGCAAGAGCTGATATAGAAGCTGCAACAAGTCATCCAGAAGATCTCGCTAAGATTATTGATGAAGGTGGTTACACTAAACAACAGATTTCCAGTGTAGATGAAGCAGTCTTCAATTGGAAGAAAATATCATCTAAGATTTTCATACCTAGAGAGGAGAAGTCAATGACTGGATTCAAAGCTTCAAAGTACAGGCTGACTCTCTTGTTAGGAGCTAATGCAGCTGGCAACTATAAGTAGAAGCCATTGCTCATTTTCTATTGTGAAAATCCTAGGGCCCTTAAAAATTAGAGTAAGTCTACTCTGTCTGTGCTGTATAAATGGAACAACAAAGCTTGGATGACAGCACATCTGTTTCCAGTATGGTTTACTGAATAGTTTAAACCCACTATTGAAATCTATTGCCCAGAAAAAAAGATTTGTTTCAAAATATTACCACTCATTTGCAATGCATCTGGTCACCCAAGAGCTCTGATGGCAATGTACAAGGAAATTAATGTTTTCATGCCTGCTAACATAATATACATTATGCACCCGCAATCCAAGGAGTAATTTTAACTTTCATGTCTTACTATTTAAAAAATATATTTTGGGGGAGAGAAAATACCATAGCTTGATCAAAAAGAGACCAGAACATTAACCTCACTAAAAACGAGAGAGCTGAAAAATAGCAAAAGCAAGCAAGTGAGGGATCAAGTTCAGGAAGCTCAGCTAAGGGAAAGAGGCAAGAAAGTTCCAGAGATCTTAAAAGTCAAGCATTTCCTTGGAGAAAAAACACACAATACATATATGTGAGTTGAAGTTCTGTAAGTCAGAGATTTAGTGAGACAAATACCTGAAAGTAAGATTGGTGAGCTCTCAACTTAAGAAAGAGGCCATTTGCAATCTGTCTACAGTGCTTGTTGAGTATATTTAGATGAATTTAAACCTACAGAAAACTACAGAGTTCTGACATTAAGTGAAACTTGCCTCTGCCTGAGGAAGAAGTTCTGAGATAACATGAGTATCAAGTGAAATAAAGTATGCATGTAAGAAAACCTATCTTGGCATGGGAAGTAAAGAGTGGGAATTGCCACCATCAATCCGGTCCACCCTGAGGAAGACATACCTGGGGATAAGTTCATACAGAGCCTGGGATCAAACTCTAATTCACTTGGGCATGCAATTCTGGGGCTCCAGGTTTCTCAAACATAGTCAAGAATAGAGGTGTGTGTAGAGTCACAGAGGGTGTTTCCAGTTGTTTCCATGAACCCCTCAGTCTGTGGGGTGGGGCATGGCCAATGGAGGGCCAGAGCAGGGACCAGGGTGGAGGCCCCCAGCACCCAGCTGTAAGGGCAGTACTGACCCCCATCGTACCTGCCACCACCATCCCCCTTGCAAGCTGACTCATCCATCTGTCTTTACTCCCTGCCTTATAACATTCTGAGCCCTGGTTTTATCCCAAGGAATAGCTGTGGTTGTTACCACTCTGTAGCTTACATAGCTTCTTTTTATTTTTATGAACTATACTAAATTCAAGGTTGACTTATAGCTACCTTACCATAGACAATGATTGCTCTGGTCCTGGGCAAACTTAATTGAAAACCTGGAAAAGATTCATCATTCTCCATGTCATTAAAACATTCATGATTCATGGGAGTAGGTTTGGAAGAAGTTGATTCCAAACTTAATGGATGGCTTAGAGGCATTCAGATCTTCAATGGAGGGAAGGAGCTACAAATGTGGTAGACACATCAAGAGAACTAGAATCAGAAGTGGAGCCTGAAGGTGTGACTGAATTGCTGCATTCACATATTAAAACAGATCAGGGGTTGCATTTTATGGATGAGCAACAATAATGGTTTGTTGAGATAGAATCTAGTTTTGAAAATGCTGTGACTGTTATTGAAATGGCAACAAATGATTTAGAATATTAAACTTAGTTGACAAAGCAATGGTAAAATTTGAGAAAATTGACTACAAATTTTAAAGAAGTTCTATTGTGAATAAAATGCTATCAAACAGAATTACATGCCACAGAGAAATCTTTGGTGAAAGGAAGGGTCAAGTGATGTGGCAAACTTCACTGTTATTTTAAGAAATTTCTATCACATGCTTTAAACTCCAGCAACCACCACCCTGATCAGTCAACAGCTATCAATAACAATATAAAAAATCCTCCACCAGGAAAAAGATTGTGACTTGCCAAAGGCTCATATATTTATTAGCAGTTTTAAGCAATAAAATATCTTTAATTAGGATGTGTACACATTGTTTTTAGACATAATAATATTGTATATTTATTAATAGACTGGTATAATGTAAACATAACTTTTATATACACTGAGAAACCAAAATATCCATGTGAATTGCTTTATTAAGATATTTGTTTCATTGCAGTCATCTGGAACTGAATCTGCACTATCTCCATAGTATTCCTGCACTTGGCAAGGAAGCCATATATTTCTACATAAATTACGTGTCAAAACTGATGACTAGAGAATGTAGAAAATGCCTTAAAATAAATTATACAACCCTATATATCAAATATGTAGTATAGAATAAAATAATTGTTTAGAAATAACTTTATAAACATAAATATATATATTAAAAATAAAAATATGTACATTTTTACATATGTAAAATATATAAAAATAAAAATATGTATAATATGTAAACTTAGATCTTAGGAATCTAAGATTTAAGATTAAAAAGCTAGAAAAATGAGCAAATTTTGTACTAAACATGTACAAGGAAGGCTATAATAAAGATAGAATCATAAAGCAATGAAGTAGAAAAGAAGCCAGAAACAACGGTCAGTAAATTTTCACTCCGTTTTTAAAAAGTTTAATAAAATTGGTAAATATCCATCAAGACTTCTCTCAGGAAGGAAACAGTTACTATCATTTCAGATGCTATAGATGTTACAAAGAATATTATGATTAATTTTATGTTTATGAATTTGAAAATATTGAAATGGACAAGTCTTTGAAAAATAAAACTTACCAAACTGGTTTAAGGAAAAATTGAAAGTCTAAATCATCTAATATTTATTAAAGAGATAAAATTAAAATGAAATCTTTTTGTATGAAGAAAATTCCAGGCCCATATAGATTGAGTAGCAAGTGCTACCAAACATTTACATTAATAATTAATAACAATTAGAACATTGAGAGATAGAAGGGAGCATTTTCAAACCATTTCAAAAGATGAGCATATACCCTATATAATACCTGACAGATATTAACAGAAAATAAAATCATACACCCAAATGTCTCATGAAAATAGATGCAGAAAACACCTTTGATATAATGGTTGTGAATAAAATTCAACAATATATAAAAATGAGATTGCATTAGAAGATGCAGAGAAAGAATTTAAAATAAATATAAAATAGGTGGGACAAATGTGAATGTTTATGTATGTTATGTACAAATTAAAATATATCAATATTTGTATTAAACTTAAAAGAATTGTAAAATAGATGGAGGAAAAGAATGAGGGTAAAATATGATTATAAAAGATATCAGAAGAAATTGGTAAAAAGGTAAATTAAATGATCCCACAATATTTGTGATTATTTATTATAGCTTCCTTGAAATTATCAGAGCAATGCAATTTTACAAAGTATATAAGGCACAAAGGAAGTATGAAAAATAGCTAAAAATTATAGAGTACTTTTCCAAATAATAGTTTTAAATTAATTTTTAAATGAGAGAATAGAATAATATACTAGCTCAAGGAGGCAATATGGTTAAAATAAGTAACAATTTTAGAATGTAAGATGCCTGAGTAAAATGTAAGATTTTAGATGTAGATAAAAGAAAAAAAAAAACTATTGGAGAATGAACAATTGAATGTACAAATCTTGAATGGTAAGACTTATTGGAATAAATAGTTAAAGAATATGAGGTTGTTTAGAATGAACAGCATATGTAGAAGAGAAGAGTAAGCTTATCCAGAGTTCAAATATTTGCCTTTATGATGATAGCAGCAGAGATAAAGACAGATAAGATATAATCATACATTTGGAAGTAGAAAAAAAGTATTTGGAGAGGTTTGATCCTAGTTTCTTTTTTCTCTTTTGTTTATTTGTTTTATTTATTTTGGCATATTATGGGGTACAAATGTTTAGGTTATGTGTGTTGCCTTTCCCCGCTTCCCCCTGGAGTCAGAGCTTCAAGTGTGTCCATTCCCCAGATGATGCGTATTGCACTCATGTATGTATATACCCATCCCCTCCTCCCCCTCCCATCTGCCTGAAATCTGATAAATGTTATTCCTATATGTCCACTTAGGTGTTGATCAGTTAATACCAATTTGCTGGTGAGTACATGTCGTGCTTATTTTTCCATTCTTGGGATACTTAGTAGAATGGGTTTCAGCTATATCCAGGAAAATACAAGAGGTGCTATATCACTGTTGTTTCTTATAGCTGAATAGTACTCCATGGTATATATATGCCACATTTTATTAATCCACTCATGTATTGATGGGCACTTGGGTTGTGTTCACATCTTTGCAATTGTGAATTGTGAAACCTTTTTGCATGCACACTGGAAAATGTGGAGGAAATGGACAAATTCTTAGAAACACACAACATTCCTAGGCTCATCCAGGGAGAAATAGAATTCCTGAACAGATCAATATCAAGTATTGAAATTGAAACAGTAATAAAAAACCTTCCTAAAGAGAAAAGTCCTGGACAAGATGGTTTCACATCCAAATTTTACCACACCTACAAAAAACTGGTGTCTATCCTGCAGAAATTATTCCACAACATTGAGAAGGATGGAACCCTCCCCAACACATTTTATGAAGCCAACATAACCCTGATATCAAAACCAGGAAAGGATGCAACAAAAAAAGAAAAGTACAGATCAATATCCCTTATGAATGTAGATGCAAAATTTCTCAACAAAATCCTAGCTAACCAAATCCAGGTGCTTATCAAGAAAATAATCTATCATAGCCAAGTGGACTTCATCCCAGATATGCAGGGATGATTCAACATACATAATTCTATAAATGTAATTCACCACATAAACAGAAACAAAAACAAAGACCGTATGATCTTCTCAATAAAAGCAGAAAAAGCATTTGACAAAATTCAACACCCTTTTATGACAAGAATGCTTAAAAATAAAATGGGAGGTATCAATTTACCAGACTTCAAACTCTACTACAAGCCTCTAGTAATTAAAACAGCTTTTAATTGGCAAAAGAACAGAGACATTTATCAGTGGAACAGAACAGAGAACCCAGGTATAAAACCATCCTCAGATAGCCATCTAATCTTTACAAAGCAGACACAAACATACACTGGGGAAAAGAATCCTTATTCAATAAATGCTGCTGGGAAAACTGGATAGCCACATGTAGAAGACTGAAGCAGGATCCACACCTTTCACCTCTCACAAAAATCAACTCACACTGGGTAATAGACTTAATAAGGTGTGAAGCTATTAGAATTCTGGGGGAATACATTTGAAATACTCGTCTAGACATTGGCCTAGGCAAAGAATTTATGAAGAAGACACCAAAGGCAATCACAGCATCAACAAAAATAAATAAATGGGACCTGATCAAATTAAAAAGCTGCTGCACAGCCAAAGAAACTGTCATGAGAGCAAACAGACAACCTACAGAATGAGAGAAAATTTTTGCAAGCTACACGTCCGATAAAGGGCTGATATCTAGAATGTATTTAGAACTCAAGAAAATCAGCAAGGAAAAACCAAACACTATCCAAAAGTACACAAAGGGCTTGAACAGAAACATACCAAAGAAGACAGAACAATGGCTAACAAACATATGAAAAAATGCTCAACATCTCTAATCATCATGGAAATGCAAATCAAAACCACAATGAGATATCACTTATCTTTAGTGAGAATGGTCTTTATTAAAAAGTCCCAAAACAATAAATGTTGGCCTGGATTTGGAGAGATAGGAACACTCCTACATTGCTGGTGGGACTGCAAACTAGTTCAACCTCGGTGGAAAGCAATATGGAAATACCTTAAAGTGATACAAGTAGATCTACCATTTGATCCAGCAATCCCATTACTGGGCATCTATTCAAAAGAACAAAAGACACCTGCACTCTAATGTTTAATAGCAGCATGATCCTAGTTTCTTTTTTTTTCTGTTTTTTTTTTTTTATTGGGGAAAAACTACAAAGCATTTACAGTACAATGTTTACAGTCACAATTTGTAGTGAGCTAATTTCCCCAAATACATTACCACTCAAGTTGACTTATCTTGTTACATTCAAAAACCTACTCTGTCAAAGTAGTCCATAGAGTACATACATAGTGCTTCAACTGTATCTACGTACAACCAAAAGTAGTTGGGGAGCGGAATTAGGGGTATTTTATGTTTTTATATTACAGAGATGGTTTGCATTTCTTTTAATGACATATTATTTTTTAAATTTGAAAAGATGGCTAGAAAATGAAGAAAACAAAACTTTCAGATGATTCTACTCATTCAAATAGCCATGCTTCTAAGGTAGCCAGTAAAACTTGAGGTCTATTTATAATTTCAGAGATAAATTTAGTCTTTTGTGGCAAAAGCAGTTGACAAGGAAAATAAGTCTTGGTAAGATACTTTTTTGTTTTTCCAAATAGTACAGCCTAGTTTAGAAGGAACAGAAGTTACCAAAGTGAAGCCACAAACTGAAATTCTTTTTTTTTTTTTTTTAATAGTGGTAGTGGCAGGGGTGGGAGGAGGAGACCAGTGACTTAAACAGATTGATCTTTAGTGTTGGAGAATATATTTTATTTATATGGTTTTACAGGTCAGAAACTTCCACACATAGGGATGTAAGAAAGGCAATATGAACACTACAGAAATGGAATAAACTGTTATAAAACTCTGAAGAAACACAGTGTCTCTGGAGTCAGTCATGCCAAGACAGCATCTTATAATTTTCCTTACAGTGTTTCCACTGAATTCATAGATTCCCCCAAGTTGGAAGGAGCCATCTGTTCCACCCTCAGATACACATGCCACTTTCTTCTTTCATGACAACCCTCAAACAACAGATGCCTGCAAGTCCAAATCCAATTTATTCTATAAAAAGGAACAGACTTTTATTCCCTACATTTGATATGAAGGCAGGGCTTTGAAATCCCTCCCAGAGGGGGCCCATGCTGCGGGGCTGGGGGGCAGGGGCTGCTTTGGGCTTTAGAGGATGTGGACATCAGGCTCTAACCAGGGGACCAACACTCAGGAAAACTGCAAGGGCCCGGGAAGTGGGAGAACTAGAACACAGTAGTGTTAGGATGGGGGTGAAGAACAGCAATCTGGTCAGGAACCCTGTGCTGGGAAGACTGGAGGGAGCAAGATGAAAACCCATTTTGGAAGAGTCTTATGAGGATGATCACTGACACGAGAAATCGATAGAATTGGGGCATGGACTCAGGGTGAGTTCTGGAATATAGGATTACAGTTTCTTAACCTGATCTCCCTCTTCTTGTCCCAGAGGTTGAAACAAGGTTGAAACTGCAAGAGGAACTCCAGAAGCTCCCCAGCTACAGTGCAGGAGTGATTGCAGGGACAGGGAACCAGGCATGTCATTGTACGGCAGCAGATTCATGAAGAACCATAAGCCACTGTCTTTTTACATTGGACTGATGAGGACATTGGCTCTGTGGTCAGCAGCAGAAAGCTACACAGTGTCAGGAGAGCAGACTCCTCACAAGAGCATGGATGTATCCCCACAGTCACAACAGGTAGTACTCATAGAACGTATGCTAGGGGATAGGAAAGATTAACTCATTTAATCTTCATCCTATGAGGAAAGTACTACTATTATGCCCATTTTTCAGATGAGAAAACTGAGGCACAGAGAGAGTAAGTAACTTACAGCTAGTCACTGGGTCACTTAGCTAGAATCTAGCAGAACTAGGGTGGGAATCCATTCTGACAGAGTAATGGGCTCACAAAGATATCTGCGACCTACTCCCCAGAATCTATGAATATGTTACCTTATATGGCAAAAAAAAAAAAAAAAAAAACTTTGCTAATGTGATTAAATGAAGGTTCTTGAGACAGGAAGAGTATCCTAGATTATCCAGGTGGATCCAACGTAATCACAAGGGTCGTTATAGGGAAGCAAGAGCGTCAGAGTCAGTAACTGATGTCATGCCAGAAACTAGAAGTTGGAGTGATGTGAGGAAGAGGTCGTGAGTCACAAAGGGAGTCCAGATGGTCTCTAGCAGCTGAAAAGGCAAGGAAACATTCTCCCCTGAAGCCTCTAGAAGGAATGCAGCCCTGCTAACACCTTGATTTTAGACTTCTCACCTCCAGAACTATAAGAGAATAAATTTGTGCTGTTTTAAGCCACTAAGTATGTGATCATTTGTTACAGCAGCAATATAGGAAAATACATCCAAGCAGCCTGACTCCAGAGCCTATATTCTTAATTCTTTGATTACATCATCTTTCCAGTGTTAGATGTCAATATTTCTAGAAAAGACTCTGGAAAAGGAGTTTCACATTGGGTTCAGGGTCTCCTTTGTTTAGCCCCAGAGCGGTTGGTGTGTATAGGATTTTAATTACTATTTTAGATTGCTTGTGAAGTACATAGACCTGAGATTCAGCTCATACAGGCTAGTGAGGCAGTAACCATTGTTAAAATGTTGACCCTTTTCTGTTCATTGGTAAATAGTCCCAGACATTGTGCCTGCCGTTCTAGATACCTGGGTCCCTTCCTTGAGACCCCGGCAGAACTTCCCGTGATTCAACTGCTGACAGGTTAGGTCTGAAAAGGGAGGAGTTTTCCCCAACCAATCCCAGTTCTGATGTTTAGGTCCCTTCTAATGGCCAGTAGCCATGCCAATGCAAATGTTTAATACTTTGAATATAACCCCAGAACACATACATGCTGACTCATAATTCAGGAGGCCCTAGAAATTTTATTTATGACTAGAGTTTCAACATTTTTTTATTATCAATAAAAGAAAATTAAGTCCTTTCTGTAAAATGACTTTCTATAGAGTGCAACAGGAAGCCCAGATCTCATACTCCATACTTGAGCCATGACACCTCATCTGAGAAGAAGCCACTCTCAACAAACCATATTGGTGAATACTTCAAAGGTTTGACTTTAGTATGTGTCTCTTTTCCAAGTGAAACTGTGGGAATCACACCCCTTATTCTGTCCTCTTAACTAGGACAAGAGAACTTGAGAATCAGATAAGTACACTGGATAAAGTGTTATGAAATGTCATTAACTGCTTTTTCTCTGACACCTCTGGCTTCATTGAACAGGAATGTCACTGCCTATGGGTGCCTTGTACTCTTAGTCTCCACTGAATAATATAACTGGGTGAATCAGTGTTTTCCTCAGAAGATGCATGCTGGGCTACAGCCTAAACCTCTGCGGTACTGATCATCCTACCCTATGAAAAGAATCCTTTTAGGAAAACTATTAAGGGAACATGTCAATATCGCTCACTCTCCTAAAGATGTAAGATGGAAGGCCATGGTGTGCTGGGCACGTGGGACCCCCATGGGTCTACCTGGTCAACAGGATGGAGGACCAAGCTTTGGAGTCACGTCAACTTCAGACCATCCTTGTCTGCCGTTACCAACAGTGCGACCTTTAAAATTTAGTTGACCTCTGAAATCTGTCACTAGGAAATGGGGTAAGCCTTCCCTCCTGTCACATCAGCTAGCTGTGAGAACTAAATGAGCTAATGTATCAACGTGCCTACCGTAACAACAGTTACTACAGCCTATCAGTGCATTAGTTCACTTCCCACTGTGTCTGCGTGAGAGACAAGTGAGAGGCCAGGGTCTTTGCCCAGTGCTTTCCAGATTACCAAATGATATTCTGAAATGATAAAATATCAAGCTTGCCTCTCCTCAATAACTAACTGTGCTTTGCTTCATAGTACCAAGCAAAAGGAACAAAAGCCATGCATATGCCGTAGGACTTGCAAAGATGTTTTTGAACCCAGAGCGAAGCACAAGCATGATATTTTGCCTCTAAAAAGAGGAGAACTGTGTAAATAGAAAGCTCCAGGCAGAGGCAGACTCATATATAAGTAAAAACTCCCATAAGCTCCATCCAACAGGTGAAGACCACCAGCAGGTGGAGACCACCATCAGTTCAATGCCAGGTAATCGACCTCCTATCTATCAACATTTTTTTCGATTTTCCATAAGTTTAAGAAAATGGAGTAGGTGATGGTTGCCAGTTTTGCCACATCCAAGCCAACCATTTTGAACACTGATCATAGCTCTGAGATTCTGTTCCTCCCTTCCTTTTACCAGGCACAGTGCAGGGATGAGAAGATGAAAGAGCAGCCACTTTGCAAAAAGATGGGGAACTGGAACCCAGCCGTGACCCCCAAAATAGACATGAAGATACAGAGAGTGTATTTTTCTACCCAATAGCCCAAGGGAGAGCTTCTTCAATTAATAACACTTTTGATACAAAGCCAGACTGCCCAAGATGACTGCCTAAAAATATACGAAAATCTAGGAAAAACAAGCTCTCCATCCTGGAGGGAATGTCAATGGAAAATGGTTACTAGGCTTTTCCAGTTACCAGTAATAAAAGAAAAATAGGCTTCCCATTATGAGTCCAGTGCTGGAGGGGTCGTCAGCTGTTTCTGAGCCAGCTTTGGGATTTTCTGAGTGCGTTACAAATTACAGGAACAAAATGTGGACTTTTCACTCTAGCCATGTTTTCTGAGGCCAGACAACTTATCATTATGTTTACTTCCTAATGGTCTATGGTTGAAAAAGATGTCTCCATGTATGGATAATATTATAAGCTTTCAAAGCACATACATTTTTATTTTGAACAGCAACTATACAATGCACACAGACTTTAAATGAAAGAATTAAGAGAAATACAAGCAAAACTAAATAAGGCATTAATTCTTTTATTATCAAACATTATAATATACATAAATATTTATATTTGTGTTAAATCTGTGATTTTGTTTAAAGAGAAAGCCTATTGAAAGTAATAATCCCAAAATGCAAACCATGCACATATTCTGCATTTATTTATCTTCCTCATAGAGATATCTTCATGGGAACTCTAATTTAATATAATGCCCCCGGTTATTATTAGGGTTGCAACATGAAACATCTGTTAAAAAGGCTTCTGTCCATTTAGGTCTAGTTTGTTGTATATTACTTTTCTCTGCTAGCAGATTATGAAGTCTTCTGAAAGTGGGGTCTTATTTTACTCATCTTTGAATCTTTGTCCCAATCCTTAATATAGTGTCTAACATATAGGATATATTCAATAAATGTTTGATAAATGAATTCCTCTTGTGTGAGCTTCAGGTGAAGGCATTTTCCATTATGTTTTTCATTGAGTCATAGACATATCCATACAATAAATTCCTCTTAGAGTTTAATGCTGGGAGAAAAAAAGTCTTCTGTGATGTTCTGTCTCCTTACATAATAATAAGAGCAATGTGGCACATTATGTTTCCCTTTTCTACTGGGATCCTAGGAAGCTCAAAGCCAAGTTTTAAGCTCAATTACAATAACTCTTTATGGCCTAGAATTTCTGATACAACGTTTTCCCTCCTCTCTTTTTCATGGTTCTTTGCCTTTTATCCCTGTTTTATGTGAATTTTATTTTATGCTGCTTCAAATCCTTGCTGGAAGAAAATAGGAGTGAGTTAAAAAATATTAAGTGAATAAAGAACTAAGAAAAGAAGTTAGCATATGTCTTCCCAGTGGCTTCTTACATATGCTGCAGAAATATTCTCAAGATGTCCTTATGTTATGTCTATGATCACTTTGTGTGTTTCAGTAGAAATGAGCAAACATGGTATGATATTGAGGAAGGACTATAGGACTGGGAAACCAGCATCACAGGTTAAAGTTCAACCCCTGCCTCTCACTAGCTATATGACCTTGAACAAGACACCTAAATTCATGAGCATCAGTTGCCTCATCTCATAAATGGAGAGCGTTCATTCTTTCACCAGACATCTATTGAGTCCTCTCTATGTGAGAGTCCTCTCTACGTAGCATCTGTAGGTGCTACAGATATCAAGTAAGACAAGGGCATGCAATCAAGTTAGTGCAGTCATGTGAGAGAGACAGAAAAGCAGCACAGACAGGAGATGTCTAAATCAGACTGGAGACTTCCAAAGGATTTGAAAGGAGGCAGCCGTTGCGTTGATTTTCAAAGTTGATTGGGAATTAGCTCGATGAAAAATGGGGCAAAGGAGGGGGGCGAGGGCATTCCAGGACTCAAGAAGAGCACCTGTGAAATCACAGAGACACGAAACAACATGACAAGTTTGGGGAACTAAAAGCTGTCAGAAGACAATAAAATACGTGTCCTATCTCCCAGGGTGGTTTCAAGGATCAGTTGAGTGGATGTATACATTGAAAGTGCTTTGTAAACCGTAAAGCACCATCCGTGTATTCAAATGTAAAAGACTATTATTATTAGACCCTCATTTTTTTCTCCCTCCAAATTGGAAACATTTGCTGAAGTAAACATTGCTGATGCATTAGCTGTCAGGATAGCGTATTGTATTTGGAAAACATTTGCCAACGTCTGTTCGGTTTTTAAATTCCTAGTCACATGTGTTTTTTGTTTGAGAAAATGCATTGTAATAATGGATTTATTGTTAATTGTGCAACATTGGCGCTTCAAGGTTTAAGTAATCTATTTCATGTTGACTTTATTCCATGTCGACGCTGGAAGTTTGCAGTCATTTATTGATTAATGAACACTGATAAGTGAACACTATTACCAGCTTGTATTGATCAAACTTTTATCAGAGGAAATTCAGGATTCTTCACATGATCAAATGTTCCAATAATAACATATTCCCTCTAAGAAAATGAGTGTAAGAGGTGTGGTTATCTTCACCTAAAACAGCTTCCCAAAGAGATCTAATAAGCTCGGATTCAAATACTCATTTCCCATTTAACATTTCAAGAACTAAACAATTCCTTCTTAGAAGCATTCTCCCATGGTTAGAAAAATCAACAAAAAGCATTTGGGATAGAAAAATTAGGATGGATAACTCATGTTCAAAGTTCTTGACATTCATCCACTATCAGTCATTGGAAGGTTTGAATCACTGCAGTTAAAAAGTGCTTCCATTTTCCCCCTCCTTCCTGTAAGAAGAAGATCTGAGGTAGAAAAAGGATAATAGATTTTTTTTTTCATGTTCCCAACAGGTTTCCTGGACTTTACCTTTTCATATTAAACCCTCAGAAAATAATCATCATACCTTGCTCCTGCTCCTCCTTGTAAGAGAGAAATATTTTGAGTCTTGGAAAGTCTGTGTTGGTGGTGAAATCTTATATTGAGTCATAATTAATTAAGCCACTCATTTGCAATATTGGTCATTGGGACCCAATACATATTATTGATGAACTAAGTTATATTCATTTATTTCTTTTTGTATAGAGGAAAACTGAATCTTACCTCATCAAAGCTGGACAGGACCTGAAAGGTTATCCTGTATAACACCTCATTTTATGGATGAGAAAACCGAAGAAAAAAGTCAGCTCATTTGTTTAAGGTCAGGCAGCAAATAAAGGGTTCAATTGGGATTAGAAGCCTCCAGGCTGGTTCTCCTACACCTTGCTGTGGATATAAGGCTGACAACCAAGGAAAAGACAGGAATTGGCAATTGCATGGGGTGAGTGGCTTCAAGCAAGGAGCCCACTTGTCGCCACTCACTCCTACCACTTGAGGGGGCTGTGAAGTTCCTTCTTCCAAACACTAGCCTCAAGAGAGCTCCACAAACTGCCTAAAGCAGGCAGCCCCTACTAGGGGAACTGAGTGGCACTGTAGCTGTGGCAGGGCTCCTGGCTGAAGCAACAAACTCCTCTATGCCCTGACAAGAGCAGTGGCTGAAACTCCAGACAAAGTGACTTGCTTTCGAGCCAAGCTGGTAAAAAATGATTTGTTGGAGGATTCCTGTTAGTCCAGTCAGCTCCCATTCTCTTGTGAAACCGGATTTGTAGGCACATGCACTGGCCAATGAGTCAGCCCTTAAAAAGTCATTCATAATTTATGTATACACAAGAATAGCTTTTGTTTCAGAGAATTTGGGAGCTTTTTGTAGCCTGTTTTCTTCCAGTACCATTTCTGAAGTACTGTTCCTGTCTCAAGGCGGTTCCTATAGGCCTATAAATACTTTGATGTTCAGACATCTGGAACTTATATTTGGTGTTGACTAATGAGTGTTATTATTTTATTATGTATTTATATATGATCTGAAAGAAATTTGAGGTTATATGCCACATAACTCTGTATACACACTGAACAATGACAAATTCTTTTTACCCATTACACTTATGATTTATTACTTGGGCAGAAGTTGTTCTGAGTCATTCAATTGACATATAATTGTGTTTTGGAAGATAGTAATGGGATAGAGAGAATGTAAAATTGCCCTTAACATATATTGTTAAAATAATGTGTAAGTGGACAAAATGGACTCCAGAGATATTATTTCTCTCATTTCAGAAATATCAAAGGATAGCCAATATGGAAACAAACTCCAGTTCTGCTTTTGAATGAGTAAAGAAGAGCTTTCGTCTTAGAAATACGTGTGGGTATGTTTGAAAGGGCAATAAACAATGCATAATGAATCTGACATCAAAGAATGCCTACTGGAGAACCAGACCTAGTTCAAAGTCGAATGCGCAATACCCAGTTTGCCTTGGTACCAGTAAGCCACAGGTAAACATCGTAAGATCAAAGGGAAAGGTGGGTGTGTGGAGGGGTGTGTGATGACATTACTTTCTCAGCAAAGCATTTCCCCCAAGGGACACTTGGAGACGGCACCTTGTAACAGCCCCTGTTGTATATTCAGGAATTTATTTTAGAGGAGTGTCAGAGGTATTTCAGTCTGTAAGAATTGTGGCTCAAAGACCATTGAACAAGAGGTGCACTGAAGGTGGCGTACACTGGGGGAAGAGGATCCTGGGCTGGAAAGGGATAAATGGCCCCTTTATGGGCCACACCGATCCAAGCTTGCTCCTCCCTCCCACGAGCAACATCAGTGTAAACTGGTTTGGCCCATCAGCAGGCCGTCTGGCCCTTCCTGGAAGAATGAGCCCTCTGTGCACGCAGGCAGAGCAGTTGCCAACAAAGGCCCATTGCAGTGTTTGAAAGCCTGAACTTGCTGCTGAATCAAAGCATTTCCAGAGGCTGAAGCTGTGAACAGGATATGCCATCAACAGTGAGAGGAGCTCTGTGCAGCCCCCCTAGAGAACCCTTAAAATTGACTTATCTGCTTTGCTAGCAGTCCCCGGTTTCAATGCCACAATGTGGGCTATATTAATTTACAGGCATTCCCTGGAGTTCTGTTAAATTATACAGAACTGCATTTCAGGGCCTTTGTCTAGGAACCAGCTGACTCTGTAGCAGAGAATAGACCCAGTCGATCCCATAAAAGAGAAGGAAGAAGTCCTGAAAACAAAACAAAATCAAAATTTGGTTCAAAGAATGTCATAAAATAAAGCAATATTTCTAGTCTCTTTCCATCCACACCTTTTTGTTAACTTTACTGTCCATGATAAATAGATTAGAATATTGCTCAGAAACACAAGCAAGAAGAAATGTTAGCTTTACTTTGAATGAACGCAAAAACCTGAGATGAAGTGATGAGACTTTTAGACTATGTTTAGATTGCAGGAAAATTATCTGTCCTATATATTTCACATGTGTCACAATACTTTCCTTTGTCTCTCTTCCAATGAATGTATTTTGTGTCCAAAAGATTATGCGAGGGTTAGCTGATTAGAAGTAAACAAGGACTAGATATACTGAAAGTGAACAGATTCATGAGTAGCATAAACCAACCCCATTATAAATGATGGAAAATAGATGATGTCAGCTGTTGCCACTGATTGCCCAGTACCTCCCAAACACTTTCTGTTTCTCTAAAAATGCTAATATGGATAGACTGTGTACCATGCCAACATACAAAACACCTGCCTGAAGGGATATCAAGGAAAGATGGTAGATAAAATTCAACTTAACCCAATAATATTCACTGAGCACCTACGAGGTGCTGATAGAAGTGAGAAATACAAAGATGAATGAATTACACATTCATACCCCTTCGCACCTCAATATCTAGTGGGGCAGGCAGGCATATGAAATAAATTATTTTTAACATATTGGCTAATAAATTATACTTCTCAATTATTCCCAACTTAAACACCATACAAAAATACAAAGCATATAAAGATCATCAGAAATCCAATCAACCAGAGATTGATATACCAAAATACGTGGTGAATTTCTAGATATCTCTCTTTGTACATGTAGCTTCTTTTCTGTCAGTTGGAATATACAAATATTTAAATATTGCTTTTTCCTTCAGGTACATGTCATGGGCCTCTCTCCTTGGCAGACAGAAGAAGAGAGGTCCTCTTTCCTTACATAATCATTTAATTGCTGTAAAATAGTCCATTACTTGTCTATACCATATTTAACCAGTTCCCTATTGACACTTTATTCTCATTTTTCTATATTAGCAGGAATACTTCAACACATATCCTAATGCTCACTTCTTTAATCATTTCTGCCGATACTTCTTTCAAATAAAGTTTCATAAGTAGCATATGGATATGAGTGTATATGTACATTTTATATTTTGAAACATTGAGTTTTCTGCCTATTCACAGTTCCAGTGACCATACAGAAAATTACCTCATTTATCTGTACTCTCCTTATCTTCTGTTTATTTTTTGTTTCTGAACCTGTTTTATCTTTGCCAATCCGATTGGTGAAATATTGAGTTTTGTTTTCATTAACTGTTCTTTTACCATCAATGATTTTGAAAATCTTCTTATATATTTATTGGCTATTAGTATTTCTTAATTTTTGAATTGGCTGCTCATGTCCTTTTTCATTTCTTTTTTATTTGTATAAACTTTTTTCCACTCATCAGTTAATAGTTATTTATATATTAGAAGTATTACCCCTTGTGCTATTATAGATGCTGCAAATATTTTTCCAGTATAGAATTTGAAGCTTTCAAGATTGCTTTTAGCCATAAAAAGACTTTCTTTCATTATTGAAAATTTTAAACATATACAAAAAAAGAGAGAATAATATCAAGGAACCCCCTCATCTTCCAGCTTCAACAGTTATTAATTCATGGGCCATCTTGTTTGAGTTTTAAACCTTCTTTCTTTCAATCCCGTATTCTTTTGAAGCAAATCCCAGACATTCTATTATTCCATCTACAAACACTTCAGTAGGTATTTCTAAAATATAAAATCTTCAGAGGTTTGGTTTGACTTTTTTTTAATGTCATCAGATTTATCAACTTTATAATTTATGGATTTTGGTTTCTGTGACATAATCAAGTCATTCTCCAGGCCAAATTATTTTTTAAATATATTTATTATTTATTCAGGTATTATTGTTCTGTTTTTAACATTTAAATATTTGATCTATTTCAAAATTACTTTAGGACAAGAAGCAAGATGGTATCTCCCAATATCATTTATTAAATATTTTTCCCAACTAGCAGATGAGATAAAACTCTCGCTCTTTGCCGATGATATGATATTATATCTAGAAAACCCCAAGAATTCGTCCAAGAGATTCCTAGAATTGATAAATGAATTCAGTAAAGTCTCAGGTTACAAAATCAATACACACAAATCAGAGGCATTCCATATACGCCGATAACAGTCAAGCCGAAACTCAAATCAAAAACACAATACATTTTACTATAGCCCCAAAGAAAATTAAATATCTAGGAATACATCTAATGAAAGATGTGAGAGAAATATACAGGGAGAACTATGAAACACTAAAAAAAGAAATTGTAGAAGATGTAAACAGATGGAAAAATCTACCTTGCTCATGGATTGGTAGAATCAATATCATTAAAATGTCAATACTACCTAAAGTGATCTACAGAATTAATGCACTCCCCATCAAGTACCATCATCATTCTGTACAGATCTAGAAAAAATAACTCTACACTTTGTATGGAACCAGAAAAGACCTCATATAGCCAAAGCAATCTTAAGTAAAAAGAACAAACTGGGAGGTATCAGTCTAACAGACTTCAAGTTGTACTACAAAGCAATAATAATCAAAACAGATTGGTATTGGCACAAGAGCAGAGACATAGATATTTGGAACAGGACTGAGAATCCAGAGATGAAACCACCTGCATATGGTAATCTAATCTTTGACAAAGCAGACAAAAATATACCTTGGGGAAAAGAATCTCTTTTCAATAAATGGTGCTGGAAAAACTGGATAGCTACATGCAGAAGAATGAAACTGGATCCCTACCTCTCACCTCTCACAAAATCCATTCAAGATGGATAACAGACTTACTTAAACCTAAGGCATCAAACCTTAAGAATTCTAGAAGAAGATGTTGGGAAGACCCTTTTAGACATTGGCCTAGGCAAAGGATTTTTGAAGAAGACTCCCAAAGCAATCACTGCAGCAACAATAATAAATAAATGGGATCTGATCAAATTAAAAAGCTTTTGCACAGCCAAGGAAATTATCATTAGAGCGAATAGAAAGCCTACAAAATGGGAGAAAATATTTGCTTTCTACACATCCAATAAAGGGCTAATAACCAGAATCTATCCAGAACTTTAAAAAATCAGCAAGAAAAAAATCAAACAACTCCATCAATAAATGGGCAATGGAAATGAACAGAAATTTCTCAAAAGAAGACAGAATACTGGCCAGCAAGCATAGACAAAAATGCTCAACATCTCTAATCATTAGAGAAATGCAAATCAAAACCACAATGAAATATCACCTAACCCCAGTGAGATTGACCTCTATCAAAAAATCCCAAAACAACAAATGCTGGTGAGGATACGGAGAGACAGGAACACTCTTACACTGTTTGTGGGACTGCAAATTAGTGCAACCTCTGTGGAAAAGAATTTGGAGATTCCTCAAAGAGCTAAAAACAGAAATACCATTTGATCCAGCAATAGCACTATTAGGCAGCTACCCTAAAGAACAAAAGTCATTCTATAATAAAGACATCTGCACCCGAATGTTTATGGCAGCACAATTCACTATTGCAAGGATGTGGAAACAACCTAAGT
>CAUYRT010058780.1:0-87479 GCA_963574885.1 Lepilemur ruficaudatus | reverse complement strand
AACCGGTTACAGAGCCTGCAGATGAGGAAAAAGTTGTTCCCAGTGTGGAAAGGCTACGGGATGATCAAAGGCCTGTAGGACAAACACTTCCTGCCTCCAGCAAGGAGCAGCTGCTGCTCCAGTTAGAGACAGAAAGCTGGCTTGCAGTTCATTGGCACTCAGCTAAATCGATGTAAAAACACGCATCGAAAAGAGAGAGGGAGAGAGAGAGAGATTGTGTTATGCTCCAAGAGATTTCTATTCTATATGAAGTTAATTCTACTTATTTTAAGAACTAGTATGTAAAAACTTAAGCTTGGAAAGTAAGCACAAGAGTCACTGGTCCTATGGTAAGGGCTCTACCAGCATGGTTCTTGCAGCATAGTGTGTGGTGGGAAACACAAAGAAAAGGGAAAAAGTGAAATGTCTATCCAGGGCATAGTTGAGCAGCAGATCCTTGCATAATTATGCTATGGAAATATTTGATAAGTATGGCTGTTTATCAAACGTGGTAAGACAGAACCGTAAGTACTGATCTGGAGGGATATCTGTACTGCATTGATACATGAAAAAAATTAAAGGATCATGTGTACAATCTAATTTGTTGTCATAAAAAGAACAAAAACAAGGACTGAAATTCCACCAAAACTTCAGCAACTGTACATGTATTCTTGGATATATTTTTGTGAGAAAAGTATGGAAAGATCTGCATCAACTGTCAGTGTTAATCACATGGGGAGAAAATATGAACTGAAATATTAGGGAGCTATAGGAAGAGTATTAGCATTTTGTTTATAACTTTCTGTGCTCTTTGATTTATTACAATAAATATTTTATTACTTATGAAATTTAAAAAAGAACATCAAATAAAATATAAAAAGGTTATATGACATGTGGATTTAAAAAATTTATTGAGGGGCTCCTTTTAAACCGTAGACTCCTGGCCAAGTGCAGTGGCTCACGCCTATAATCCCAGCACTTTGGGAGGCTGAGGTGGAAGGATTGCTTGAGGCCAGGAGTTTGAGACCAGCCTGGGCAATGCAGCAAAACCCCATCTCTACAAAAAATAAATTAGCCAGGTGTGGTGGCACTCACCTATAGTCCCAGCTACTCAGGAGGCTGAGGGAGGAGGATCATTTGAACTCAAGAGTTTGAGGTTACAGTGAGCTATGATGAGGCCACTGTACTCCAGCGAGACAGTCTCTGAAAAACAAACAAACAAAAAAACCCAGTAGACTCCTTCTTCCTCATTTCATCGTACCCATTTAAAATATGGTTCAATTCACAAATTTTTAGTCAACAAACAATTTTTCTAGGAATGCACTTTTGCACTGTGGTATACTTACACCTTTTATCCAGAGAAGCTCACCAGAAGCAAGACGTTAGCTTACTGTAGAAAATGCTAGATGTTATGAGAATTTGGAGATGAGTTAGTGGTAACAAAATGAGCTGTCCCAGGAATACCAGTACAAAAGCTCAGGCTTTTCGTGAAGTTGCCAAGCAGATGCTCTGAATATCTTTAACTCAATGAAGAAATAGTACATATTTGCATATATTTGTAGGCCTTATTTTTAGTGATGTGTGTATTCTCTGCTTGTATCATTCTTTTATTCAGTCAATGTCTGAAGGCCCAATTTTTGAGGTTCTATTCTCAATACCGATCAGTGTGCTAATTTGGTGTTTTATAAGTGGATCCTTTGCTAAGCTTGTGCTCTAGAAAGTTCTATGTGCTTAGAATGAAGAACTAAAAAGTACTGGATGCCTTTTTATGAATTTATATATTTTATGTGCTCATATTAAAAATGACATATTTTTTCTTTTGTGTTTTCTACAATCATCACAGACTCTTTTTGGAATGAGGTGCATGAATAAAAATAAATATCAAATACACAGCAATGTTGTTAATAAGAAAAGGGCAGATGTCTGACATGGTTGATAAGAATGAGTGTTATCACCTTTGTATCTCCCTTAAGTCACAGATGAATTGAAGTATTGAATTGGTTTCCTTCTTTCAGGTTATTGTGGGTAAGAGGAGGCTTTTTGCTTCTAACTGATTGTAGATCACTAAATTTTTCAGCCACCTACCTGGTCTATGAAATTTCAAAGAGGGAATGGCAATACCAAAACCCAGCCTAAATAGACAGTTATTGTGCAGAAAATGAGATAAAATGTATAAATTGTTTCAAGATCCTTGGAAACGGCTGTATCAATCCAAGGAAAAAAATCACTGTTGTTAATTAGCAGCTCTGTCCCCTCAAAAACAAAGCAGAGCAAACAAAACGACCACGGGTATATATTTAACAACATTCCGTTTTGCATTATTTAAAGGTATCTGTCAGTTGTGTGAGATTCGATAAGATGCACAAGGACGCTGGGCTCCCTCCTGGTGAAGCGCTGATGTCGGGGAATGAACTTGACCCAGCGCAGCCTTTTACACGGTGCAAACCAGAGCAGCCCACACTTCGCTTTCCTTCAGTGTGGTGAGGGGCTTGACCCAACCTGTTTCTTATGCAGAAGTCCCTTTCATCCCGCAGGCCTTTCCACCGCCTCCGGGAGGTCACACTGCTGGACTACTTCTCAGCAGATCTGTGTGATTCCTAGAATCATATTTTGAAGCCGTGGCAAAAAAGAAAAACGTTACTTAGACTGAAACTTTTGGAGGAAATTGAAATATACACAATGTTTAAAATGCACTTTACTGGCCGGGCGCGGTGGCTCACGCCTGTAATCCTAACACTCTAGGAGGCCGAGGCAGGAGGATTGCTTGAGGTCAGGAGTTTGAGACCAGCATGAGCAAGAGCAAGACCCCGTCTCTATTAAAAAATAGAAAAAAAATTAGCTGGGCAACTAAAGATAGAAAAAAATTAGCTGGGCATGGTGGCACGTGCCTGTAGTCCTAGCTACTCGGGAGGCTGAGGCAGGAGGATAGCTTGAGCCCAGGAATTTGAGGTTGCTGTGAGCTAGGCTGACACATGGCACTCTAGCCCAGGCAACAGAGCAAGACTCTGTCTCAAAAAAAGAAAAAATTCACTTTACACATCTGAAACCATTTTATGGATATGCGAGGTCTGTCCAGAAAGTACCCAGCCATTGTTAACATAACGAGAATTTGCATGACATCGATGTCACCTGGCAGCCAAGGAGAGTGGACTGGGATGGGCATGCATGAACAATGACAACCTCTAAGGGTCTACAAGGCAAAGATTTGAGAGAGTCACCTTTATTCTGTGCAAATCACACCAGCTCCTCAATGGGTCTGGATAGAATACAGGATATCCAGTTACATTTGAATTTCAGATAAACAATGAATGCATGCAATAGTTGAGACATATGTTAATTTAGTATTTTATACATTCATTATTTATCTAAAATTCAAATATAAGTGGGGGCTCTGTATTTGTGTTTGCAAAATGGCAAGCCTGGTCTGGAGCCTTCATTCTGAACTCTCGGGGCCCCTCCATATTTCTTCATTCACTCGTTCATTCAACAAAACATTTAGGGAGCATTTACTCTGTGCCAGCCTCTGTGGATACAGTCCCAGACAAGATAGGCACGGTCCCTGTCTGCCCTAGAAATTTCAGTCTTGTTGGAAAAGCAGACCAAAAAATAGGTTAAAAGAAAAGGGATCAGCAAGATAATTTCAAATAATGATGAGTGGTATAAAGATAATAAAGAAGAGCAGGCTGGCCCTGGGTGGTCAGGGAAGGCTGCCTACAGGCGTTTACGCTGAGCTGGACATGAAGGATGAGAAGCAGACAGCCAGAGCAGGAGCTGGAGGGAGAGCAGCCCAGCCAGAGGGAACAGGAATCTCAAAGGCCGTAGGGCAGGCATGTGATTGGCTGTGCAGGGAACAGTAAGAAGGCCAGTGTGGCTGTATCAGAGAGCTAGGGAACACGTGGTAACATACAAGGTCAGGGAGGAACTCGGGGGCCAGAGCACACAGTTGTTGTCTGTGCTGTGGGAAAGCCACCGGGGGCTTTTGTGGTCTGATTTATGGTTTTAGAAGATCATTCTGGCTGCTTGCTGGAGAATGTATTTTCAGAAGGAAAGCGTGGAAGCCAGGAGAGCATTTGGGAAGCTAGGGCCGCAGTGGGCGATACCGGCACATTGGGCAAGGGGGGAGGGAGGAGGCCAATGGGTCTGGAACATGTTGAGAGCCAACAGGGCTTGCTGGTGGGTGCAATGCGGGGAGTGGGTGAGGCACACAGAGGACCCAGCATGAGTCTCCCCCTGCCTCTGTAGGGAGAACTCTTTCCTTTTCACTCTTTCTCTCTTTGTCTCCCCTCCATCGTTCCTGCCATCCTCCTGCCCTCATGGTCACCCCAGTCTCAGATGTGCCTGCCCCGCCCAGCCCTCCCCATCTGCTCTTTTTGCCTGCAGGCCAGGTTTTCACTGCCTGTGCTCCACACCTGCTTTTTGTGGCTGATTGGGGCTCGGGGAGAGGGGACTGTGGATTGTAGGGTCAAGGGAGGAAAGAGTCCTCCTCATAGCGGACTTTCCTTTTGGCTTACCTTTGGATGTCATTCTAAATGTGTTGGATCTTTCTCCTCTCCAGATATTCTAACTTCAGAGTACCAATCCAGGCTGCAGGAGGGGCCAGGGGTGCAAATCTGTCCTGTTTCATATTTCCCCAAAGGATAGGTACATTTCAAGTAACCATCTCAGAGAGGTATGAGAAAAGGGGCAGTGCGTGGTACTCACCCCTTGAATCCCAGGTTTGGACTGTGATTCCAACCAAGAAATATCTTTGTCATTGCCAAGGTCAAGGTGAGGAAGAATGATAAATCTGCTCCAGGAAATACAAAATATGTTGGAAGGAAGGAAGAAGAAAGGAAAGGAGGGAAGGAGGGAGAGAGGGAAAGGGAGAGGAGGACAGAAAGAAAGATGAGGGTTGGAGGGGGGTAGAGAGAAAAAGGGAGAGAGAGACCTTTCCCAGAATAATATCTGAGCAAAAATTTACTGCTTTATTTTCTTAATCTAATGGTGACCAAACCCCACAAGCACAGACATAAAGCAAAACTAGTCTGAGAGCCAGTACTGATTTATATCTGGGGTAGAGGGAGGCAGTGATTTAGCAGGAAAAACAAAAAAAAAAAAAACAAAATAAGAACAAAAACAAAAATCTCCAACTCAGATTTGATCTTGACTTTGGACCAGCTGGAGTTGAGGGCCCCAGGAGGGCAGGACCACGCATATCTTCCCATCCTCATAGCTCTGTGTTTGGCAGAAGGTGGTCCTTGGCCGGCGTTCAGTGTGTGTGGAAGGAAGGAAGGGAAGAAGGAGCCAAGAGCACGGCTCTGGGCCCATGACCTCATGTTAAGGGAAGGGGCTGGGCCACGTGAGCTCCAAGGTCCCTTCAACACTGTGTTCCCACACCTTTTCTGTTTTCTCCCTGCTGCTTCCATAACACGAATCTCTCTGTAGCCAACACTGTTGGATGGTTTTCTTCCTTTCTCTTGCCTCTCTTACATGCTTCGGACATTGGCCAGAGTTCCCAGTGTTTCTTTCTCACTTCTGAAGTTGGCTGCTTATTATATTTAGGCCTTGGGGAGGACAGATAAACAAAGGAGTTGATTGGTGGGTCGAGGTCACGTACCCTAAAATTTTCATATTGGTGTATAATCAAGTACCAGAGAAAAGAGCTGTGAAATTTAGATTTTTAACACTGGTTCCAAAAATGCAGTAGACTGTGATTATCGCATCAAGCCTCCTACTCCGTGAAGCCACATAAAGCTGCCTTCAAAGACAATGACAACTAAGTTGGGCGTGGTTTGGAGACTGGCAGCTGGCCAAAGAAATGGCTCCCTCCCCACCCTTCACAGAGCTTAGGAGAGCTGCATGTGTGTTATGACAGAAATGAATCAAGCCTCTACTGCCTGACCTAGGCCTAATCCTTATTTATGGATTGAAAAAAAAATAGAGTATTAATCAGGAAAAGTGTTATCCTACCAAGGCCATTTTTGCCACTGAGGATTTTTTTCTCACAGGCACAAAAGATGATAGCATTTTAGGATGGATCACAAAAGACTTATCCAAATATTTCTACAATTTCCCCCTTATTTTTCAGAAGAAAACTTGAATATCAACAAAGCAGAGGGATAACACATACACTGATAACAGTCTTCTGACACTGTTTTCTCTTGATGGACCAGTTACAATGCTTTTGTCTGCAAGTAATAGGAACTCCAATTAAATTTGTCTTTAACAATGTATTTATTCACTTAACACAAAAACACAATTTTAATGTGAAAAACCCAGGGATTTAATTTTGTCATCACATTTTTAACTGTGTCAAGGACACAGTTTTTCTCCATCTTTCTCTTCTGGTTTATTTTCTTCAGCCAGGTATCCTCAAGGTCCCAAAATGGCTGCCATTGCTCCAGGCAGCACACTGGCATGACAACATCCATGGCAGATAACGGAATGTCCCTCCCTGTCTTGTGTTCTGTTTTAAGAGAAAGGAAAACCCTCACAGAAACCTTGTTACCAACCTCCCGTTTTCACTGGTCAGCATGTCATCATGTGCACACACCTACATAAACCCTTTACTTGATAAAGGAATGGGACCACCATGATTGGCTTAAACCGGTGCTGTCTAGTAGAAAAAATAATGTGAGCCAGATATATAATTTAAAATTTTCTAGCAATGATAATTTTTTTTAAAAAAAGAAGAAACAGGTAATATTAATTCTAATAAGGTATTTTGTTGACCCTGATATATCCAAACATTATTTCAACATATAACTAAATAACACATTATCCATGTTATATTTATATTCTCTTTTCCCCCATCCTTTAAAATCCAGTGGTTGTTTTACACTCACAGCATCTCTCAATTTGAATTAGCCACATTTCAAGTGAGCGATAGCTTCCTGTGGCCAGTGGCTACACTATTGGACAGTGACTGCCCGACATGATGGACTGCCTGGGCGCAGGAAACGGATCCAGCCCCCCCTGAAGTGACGGCCCCTTAGAGGAGGTGAACAAAACTGAGGCTTAGAAAGGGAGAAGAGGGGCAATGGCGGCTGGGCTGGCAACTGATCTCATCTTCCTCCCAACCTATAGGTCCATATCCCCTTGCCTGGGGAAAGATACCACCCCCTACTTAGTCACCAGGAGAAATACGGAATCATTCTAGACTCCTCTGTCTCCCTCGCCTCTCCAATACAACCAACCGCTCATCAAAGTTTGTAATTCTGCCTCCTAAATATCTTTTAAACACATCTCTCCATCCCCTCTGCCATGGCCATGATTCGGGATCCTCTGCCACAACCCCACCTGGATTTGATCGTGTCACTGGCTCCTGCCAGGTCATCAGGGGCTCCCCAAGCTTTCAGGATACAGTTCCGATTCTTCCGCACAGCACGTATCAATCAGCACACTGCGCCTCATCCCGCAAGCGCGCTCGGCTCTGGCCTCGAGGAACTGCGCGTAGTTCTTAGAATGTCTGTGATCTTCTACGTCTCCATCCTTTTTGTAGCTAACTCCCTGTCTTCAGACCATCCCCTCCCTTCTCCTTCTTCCTCTCTCTCTCTTCCACAGTCCTCTCTTGGGAGCCTTCCTCACCTGTCTCAGGAAGAGCTTAAGTGCTCCTGTGAGCAGCACACACCCCGCGCATCCTCTGCCCCAGCACCATGGAATTGCCCTTGCCTTACTTGCTCTCTGTCCATTAGGTGGCGAGCGCCCTGAGGGCAGGGGCTGTGCCTTGATCTCAGCAACCTCACTGCAGAGCACGTAGTGTCTGCCGGCAGGTAGTGCACTGGTAGCACCCCATCTGGCAAGGGAAAGCCTCCATGTCTGTTGATCGGAGGGATGGATGGATGGATGGATGGGTTCTGTTCTTCTCCGGCTTTTCCCATCCATGACTGGAAAGCAGCCCTTTTCAGCTTCCTGCCGTCAAGAACTGTATTAGTTGCCTTGGGCTGCCATAACAATGGACCACAGACTGGATGATTCAACCAACAAAAATGTATTGTCTCACAGTTCTGCAGGCTAGAAATCCAAAGCCGAGGTGTTAGTCGTGTGTTGGTTCCTTCTGAGCGCGGTGGGGAGAATCCATTGCATGCCTCTCTCCTAGCTTCTGGTGGCTGCAGGCATTCCTTGGCTTGCAGATGGTGTTCTGGTGTCTTCTCACTCTCTTCTCCCCGTATGTGTCTGTCTCTGTGTTCAAATTTCCCCTTCTTATAAAGGCACCTGTCAAATTGGATTAGGGCCCACCCTAAGGACCTTATTTTAACTTGATCATCTGCAATAGGATCATTATTTCCAAATAAGGTCCCATTCACAGGTACTGGGGATTGGAATTTTAGTATCTTTTGGGGGAACATGAGACAACTCATAATAGGAATCATCACTGAAGGTATATTCATTTTCTGTTGCTGTGTTGACAAATCACCACAAATTTAGCAATTTAAAATGCACATCTCAGTGTCCATGGGTCAGGAGTCCAGGCATGGCTTAGCTGGGTCCCCTGCTCAGTCTCACAAAGCTGAAATCATGGTGTTGGCTGGAACGTGTGCTCATCGGAGGGTCTGGGAAAGAATCTGCCTCTAAGCTCATTCATGTCGTTGGCACAATTCACTTCCTTGCAGCGCCCTGGCTTCCAGCTGGCTGTCAGCTGGGGGCTGCCGCCGCGGTTCTCTGCCATGTGGCCCCCTGCACACGGTGCCCTGTGTGGGAGTTGGCTTCTTCACGGCTCTCGGAGGGAGTCTCTCTGTCTGGCTCCAGATGGAGTTACTCACTCGCTCCTTTTGCTCTCTTTCTCACTCACTCTCTCTCTCCTATCATAGGAGTGACGTAGAGTCACAGGTGCCTCCCACCCGCAAGAGGAGGGGCTTATACATGGTGTGCTCACTGGGGGTCACTGTAGGGTGTGTATGTCACCGTGGGCACGGTGCTTTCTCGGCCTCCCCACTTGCTGTGCTCTACTGCTCTTTCAGATTCCGCGAGACCTGCCCAGGAAAGGGCTGGCTGGTGGTGCTGCCAGCTCAAGAGCCCCAGCAGCCCCAAAGGAGAGCATCATTTTAAAAATTAAACTCTAATGAATTTTAACTTAATATTAAATTGTGTGAAGTATTGGAATGCAACACTTGAATTGTATTTATTAAAAAGCAACATTGGCTGTTGATACAACTATATGGAAATTGTAATATAATAGCTGATATTGTTGAGTGCTGACCACATGCCAAGCATCATTAGAACAAACTTAGGATATAGTATCTCACTTCATCCCAACTGGCTTATATCATGGGAACTATTAATACTTTCATTTTACAGATGATGATACTGAGGTATAGACAGGCTAATGAAATATTCAAAGGTCACACCACAGGTAGCAGCTAGTAGATGGGAGAATAAAGTCTCTGACCCAGGTAGACTGCTTGATGGCAAAGCTCACACACTTAAATACTAAGCTTGGCTGGCCGCCCTTGGGTAGCTGTTTCCCTGCTAGCATTTTCCTCTGGAATTCTCTTTTCCTTGACCTTTCCTTCTGATTGATCTATTTTTCAAAATCAGAAATGATCAACTCATTTAAATGATAGAAAAAGGTATAAATGTAACTTACAAGGCAAAAGGGCCTCATTTGTACTTAAATATTTCTCATCTGGTGCTGGAGAGACTCAAACAATTCTTCCATAGTGAAGCGTCTTCAGTTTTACGTTATCCAACCTCAACTCTCCTGGCTTGTTTTGCCTTTGCCTACTCAGAGGACAATATTTGAAAGAACCGTCAGTAGACCCACTCAGTAGTCTAAATGCCCGTGAACGTAGAAGAATATTTTATTTTATTTTAGAAAAATTATGGCAATAAGCAAGAATTGGAAGTCATAATTTCTGCAAAAATGTTTGTGACAAAAGAATTTTTTGAGAGCAATTTGTATTTGTGAAGTGCGTGACATTGATCATATTGGTGACTGAAGATTCATTGATTCCCAGAAGATACATATCAGGAAGCCAGGGCACCTCCAGACTGGCCAACCTCCCTGGAGTCCTGTGCTTTGACTCAGATCCTGCTTTTCAGTCTCTTTTTGGTTTGGGGTGAAATTGCATAAGGAGAAAGAATCAGCCACTAAAATTCAATGTGAAATTCTAGATACTTTTTATTACTTATATACCATTTCTCTGGGTGACATTTTCTGATTGATAAAATTTCAGTAATGGGTTTCTTAACCCTAACATTCGTTATTACAATGATAGAATTCAGGATCTACTCAAGGACATGAAACTTTTGCAAGAAAAATACAACAAAAGTTTTTTTGTTTTTTTCCCCCCCTATAAATAGGAACTGGAGACATTTTATTTTCAATCTGGTGAGCTGTCATTTCAGGTGCTACAAGTTTTCCATGCTCCTTTTTACATTTCCTGATGATTAACCCTCAGCTAGATAATGCATTTTTTAAAAAGACAAAAATGAAATCATTATGGTATTTATGCAACACTAAAAAAAAAAAAACTGCTTCTTGATGCTGAATGACACAGGTTTTATTATTAGGTGTTTGGCAGTGCCCCAAAACTAACCTCGCTGTTGCTGTCATCCCTAATACAAATGTTCTCATCCTTCCTTTTTCCTTCCCTGCCCCCTCATCAGTTAGAAGAGAAAGTGGCTCTTCTAACACAAGGAAATGGTTGTGAACCGCCATTTTCCTTAGCAGTCCAAGACCCTGTGGTCGTGAGCCTGCCCGCCTGACACCTGCTTGTCCTCCCCCACCTCCACGCCCTGTTCTTTTTTTACTCTTTCCATTTTTGGAGTACTTCAAGGGTAGAATAGTATCCTGGATTCCGAATTATGTCTGGCGGTGAGTGAAAATAATTCATCTTTTTCATGGGATCTTGTTAAGACCAGTACTTACTTCTCTTTAAACAGTTTACTGTAATCCTAATGGAATCCTTGTAAATTTGGGAGTTGAAACATAAGAAAGATGTAGAGGAATGAATCAAAACACAAGGTTGATTTGCTTTCTTTTTCGCTTTTTCTGAATGCCAGCTTTGGAAAACTCTTACTGCTAAAGGCCTGAATAAATGTTAATGATTCCAAAGGAGGAAGAAAGAGTCGACACGTTCATTAATTAGGTTCTGTTTGCAGCTCTACTGTGAAAAACACTTGTTCGCTTGAATGACATCCTTGACTTAACCATTTTTTCTCGCAAAATGCAAATATCTATTCTTTTCTTTTTGCTGATTTTTAAAGGGGCATAGTGCACTGGTTCTCCATCCTCCCCTGAGCTTCAGAACCACCTGGAGAACTAGTAAACTTGCAGATTATTAGTCCCACAGTTTCGTATTCAGTACATCTGGGGTGGGACCTGAGATTCTGAATCTCTGATCGGACACAATGTTCCAATTCCAAAGGATACAGAATGAAGACCGTAAAGGAGAAGGTTACGGATCGTGTGGAATACTATCTCCAGAGACGAGCCTTGTTAACTATTTGGTATAGTCTTTGATGCACTCATGAGGCAGACACTGCTAGGTACCTGGTTGGTGCCCATGCTCGTATTCAGGGCAGCATGTGATCAACTGAGAAAGTAAATCGTGCAGGCTCCTTTGAAGCTGGGAGTGGTCGTGTGACGCAGCATTGGCCAGTGAAAAGTCAGCAGAAGTCCACTGGGAGGGGGAGGCCTGGGAATGCTACCACATTCCTGGTTAAAAAAAAAAAAAAGACCCAGCTGGCCTGTGCCTTTTTGTACTTTGCTTTTCCCTCCTCATTCTGCCTGGAGTGTGGGTGTGAAACCTGGAGCGTCAGCTGTCATCTTGTGACCAGATGTGGAGGGTGGTGGTCTAGGAAGTTAGACGGTACTTGGCTCTTTGAGCAGATGCCCCATCGCTGCGAAGCCTTCCCTTCTCACGCGAGAAAAATAATCCCGTAGTGTTTAAGCCTCGGCAGGCGGTTTCTGTTACATGGTGCCAAATACAACCCTAACACAGACAACTATGTACATATACGCATGTACGTGTTAAGGTAGTCCCAAGACAAATGTCACCTTGTCACAAAGACCTCTGACTATTCAGTCTATGCTATCACCCACAAGAACATCTCTCTTAGTAACCTGCTCTATTTTTCTTCATGAACCTGATATATATACATATATATTTTTTTATTGTTTGTTTCTCTTCACTGCTTTATAAGAGTAGGGACTTTGGTTGGTTTGTTGTTGTGTTTCTAACCTATAGAGATGCTTAAGGAATATTTGTGGAATGAATGAACAAATGAGCATAAAAATGGATTATTTCCTCATCTAGGTAGCATTCTATACTGTTTCTTCCCCACTTAACCATATATGATTTTCCCTGGCAATGCATCCTTTAACATCTACGTAGTATTTCATTGTTTGGATATACTGAACTATAATTTTTTTTCCCCAATCCTCCATTGATAGACCTCCAGTTCTAATTTTTCCTTATCCGTATGAAAAAACGCACAGCTCCTGAGGTTTGCTCTGGGAAGGCGAAACTTGATAATCTTCTGTCCCTTCTGCTCCCAGAAACTGTCCCAGGCTGATCAACAGTAGGAACAGGGAAATCCGCCGCTGTAGTGTTTGGTCTGGCTTTGCCAGCTTGAAAAAGGAAATTTCCCCAAATCGTGTCATTTTAAGAAACACTATGTGTGTGTGGCCCCTGTAGTTCAGTCCAGAAAAGTTTAGTCCCCTTTCACAGTCTGGCATAAAAGGTCAGATTTTCATAAGCCTCTTGGTAAATCCAGGCTTCTCTCTCTTAGGAGCAAATACTTACACAAAACTACCCATATCTATCCCCCAAAATGAATTTTCAGAGATGGTTTAGTCTAAATCCATATAGAAAGGAATTAAAAAGAAAACAAGCCTCCCAGGACATGATATTACTTAAAATAAACCTCCAGAGAAAAAATTTGCTAGCAATTTAAAATGAAGTGAAATCTCTTCAGCTTCAAAATATTTTAAACCCCACTGAACACTCCAATAAATTTATAACCAGTTTCCCTTTTTGCTTTTGCTTCTAGGAACTCAAACCAAACTTGCAGCCACTATGAAATAATCAACGGGAACTCACGACACAAGATTTCATAAACTAATTAGCTCTTAACTACACATATGGTAATATTTAAGACTTTCAAATGGGCAAAAGCCATTGTTGGATATCCTTTCAAAGAGCTGCTGGAGCTTCTGGGGATTACCTGATCCTATAGGAGTGTGCACCGCTGTTGATTTCCAACTTCTTAGGAAAGTTATAAAAAATTGATAGCAATGTAAATAATTCTTGTCCAGAGAAATACAAATAGCTTGTCTGCAGAATGCAATAGATTATTGTTTTATAGATAAACTAGTTTTTGCAAATGCATTTCAACATTTCTTTATTGTATACAAATTTGTAGTTCTTCAACTTTTCCTTTGAATCAGTTGTAACATCTCATTAGTTCCCTCACTTAATCTTTGACAGGTGTTCATTTTACATTTTTATGAGTCATGATTTCACTTTTTTAAAAAAATCATTTTTTAACCTACATCACACTGTACAAGCTTTGTTTTTCTCTCATCTTGATTTAATTTCAAAAATAAAATGTACGTTTTAATTTATGAAAGTAACACATTATTTATTAAAAAATTGAGTAATATATTAAATAAAAAGAATATAGAATGAAATTCAAATCACCTGTAACCATACTATCCACACATACCCACTGCTAATATTTTGAGTTTTTTCCACTATTTTTTTAAGTTAAAAGTTAATTTTTATCAAAATAACAGACACATGTGATTTAAAAGATCAAATAATAAAAAAAGACTTACAATGAAAAACTAGGAGTTTCCTTTCCCAGCCCTCCCTAACCTACAGTCCCACTTCTCAGAAGAAATCACCTTCAACAATTTAGGTTGCATCCCCAGGTATTTATCTCCAGTTCTTGAAATTATATGCTTATTGCTATTTCTTTAATTTTCAGTTTTAGGTATTAACTACTGACTTCCCACTGTCTTGGTAACTGAGGGCTAAACTCTCTTCACTGCATTCTTCCCCTTTCCCCATCTCCCTAACTCAGTTATATCATAATTTTTAGTTAAATCAAGAAAAATTGAGAGTTAACATTTATATTATTTTGACTATACAAACATTATTTGCTTCTGAGAAAACAATGACTAAACTATGTCTCCTTTCTTATATGCCCTTTGTTTTTCCTGGAGTTAAAACCTGCTTAATTTTTTTTATCTGCCTGCTTTTCTGTGTCATTACCATTTCCCTCCAGTGCTCTATGTCTCTGTCACACGCATATCAATAATATTTTTTTATATACTCAAGTATATCAATTCCATTTTTCCCCCCTTGGGGTCTGTCTCATGGAGCCCTCTGTCCTCTATTTTTAGGACTGGACACTGAAGCATAGTTGTCTTCCTGGGACTTCTCTTTACTATTATCTAGGGAATTCCTCTCTTTCTTTGTGTTAAGTCTTCTGTTACCCGCATTCGATGTCTTCAGTTTGTTATACCTGGTTTTGTTTAAGCAAGCAGTATCTTCCTGAGAAGAGATGAAAGGGAAATCAAATTCTAAAAACCTTATATGTCTGAAAATGTCTTTATTCTACTCCCACACTTGATTTGTAGTTTAATGGTTATAGAATTCTAGATTTGAAAATGTTTGCTCTTAAAAATTTGAATCAAATACTCCATGGTCTTCTAGCTTCCAGTGTTACTGTTGAGAAGTCTGGGGGGTAATGTTAGCACTTATATAACGTTTGCTATGAGCCAGGCTCTATTTTAAGTGTTTTATATCCATTATCCCATATAAGATGAAGGTATTCTTATTATTTCTATTTTAGAGATGGAGAAACTGGGACAAGAGAGGTTAAATAACGTACCGAAAGTCACACAACTAGTAGGGTGAGTTACAAACCCAGGTAGTTGGCTCCAGAGTCAGAGCTCTTATTAACTACTCTGCTATCTTATCTGTAATGTCATTTCTTTCCTGGTACTTTCTATGTGGCCTGTTTTATCTTTTCATGAGTATTTAGGTCTTCTCTGTAGTTCTGGTGTTCTCAAATTTTGCAATAATGAACCTCGACGTGAGTCTTCTTTCACTCATGATGCTAGGTTCTCAGCGGACCCTTACCATCGGAAGGCATGTTTCCTTCCATTCTAGAAAATATTCTTTTATTATTAATTATTATTATTTGATAATTTTCTTCCCTTCATTTCTCTTATCTCTATTTTTGTAACCCCATTTTTCAGATATTGGACTTCCCAAGATGACTTTTAAATTTTCATATCTCTTCTTTCCTATTTTCTAACTCTTGGACATTTTGTTCTACTTTCTGATTTTCTTGTCGTTATCTTCTAATGTTCTGAATGAGTTTTAATTTTTATGATACTTTTAATTGTCAAGAGTCCTTTCATGTTCTCCAGTTGTTATCTTTTTATTGAATTCTGTTCTTCCTTATTTCTGAGGATATTAACTATAATTTTTTTTTAAAAAATGTTCTTTCGTTCCTTGCATTTTCTGTTTCCTCCTGGTGCCTTTGTTTGTTCAGTCTGTGTCTTTAGGTCATAGGTTTCTGCAAGTGTGTGGTTGTCCTTTCGTATTTAGGAGTAAGACACTAAAAGCTCACTCGAAGTCCTGTAAATAAGGGCAAGAATTGGTGACTGGCAGGAATCACTATAGGGGAACCAGGTGAGGTGCCAGTGTTTTGTTGGCGACCCTTAAATATCAGTGTCTCAGGAAATTCCCCTTGGGTTGCTTGGGTCTCCAGCATAGAATCTGCCATCCTCCTTGTCTTTGTATTCATTTTCCCTGTTGCTGATGTCCTGAGACTTGGATAGGGGAAGGGGACTCAGTGGCCCAGAGCTATGTGGGCTTTCATTTCATATTCCCAGTTTTAGCCTTGTGCCTACCCCTTACCCCAGCCCTCTCATAAGCCTGGTGGCCTCTCGGTTTGGCTTCTCTGTTCAATATCTCCAGATATCAATGTCGCCAATTCTGTTAGGAGGCTTCATGGGAAAACTCTGTCATCTGGCTGTATGTGGTGGGGAAGAGGCCCAATGCCTGTGACTATAGACTATGAAACCACGAATGTGTCTAGCGTCCTGCTTGGCATCTGGCATCTCCCAGTGAATGCTCACACTGGGGCTCTGAGGAGTGAATGGCTCACACTGTATTGGTCATGGTCTGTGACTTCATTGTTTCCTATAAAGTCAGTTCTCTCTCTTCTCTCTGCTACCTGCCCTCCATCTCCTGTCTACTGTAGTCTTCCCTGGAGCCTCATTCTGCATATGGATTAATAACTTTTATTATAACTTTATTATGTCAGTGAGGCTTAGGAGAGTGAACAGGTGCGTGTTCAGTCTGCTGGAGATCCCCCCATGCTTTCTTCATTCTTACCTTCGTTATGGGTTGAATTTTATCCCTTCAAAATTCATATGTTGAGGTCCTAACCCCAGTGCCTCAGAATGTGACCTTATTTGGAAAGAGGGTCTTTAGAGAGGAAATTAAGATGAGCTCACACTGGAGGTGGGTGGGCGGGCCCCTAATCCAATATGACTGGTGTCCTTATAAAAAGGGGAAATTTGGACACAGACATGCACACAGGGAGAATGCCATGTGAAGACTGGAGTTATGCTTTACAAGTCAAGGAACTACCAAAAGCAAGGAAAGAGGTTTGGAACAGATCCTTCCTTAGTGCCTCCAGAAGGAACCAACCCTGCCAGAACCTTGACCTTGGACGTCTAGCCTCTAGAAGTATGAGATAATTCATTTCTGTTGTTAAGTTCCCCAGCTGTGGTACTTTGCCATGGCAGCCCCAGGAAACTAATACAGGATGAGTACCCCTTGTTCAAAATGCTTGGGACTAGAAGTGTTTTGAATTCAGATTTTTTAGTGAATTTTGGGATATTTGCATATATATAATGAGATATCTTGGGGATACACCCTAAGCCTAAACACAAAATTTATTTATGTTTAATATACACCTTATACACACAGCCTGAAGGTAATTATGTGCAATAGTTTAAATAATTTTATGCCTGAAACAAAGTTTTGACTGCATTTTGACTGCGACTTATCACATGAGAGCAGGTGTGAAATTTTCCACTTGTGTCATTATGTGGGTGCTCAAAAAATTTCAGATTTTGGATTTTCACATTAGGGATACTCGTACACTTAAAAAAATCTTATTTTGATATATATATTATAGATTACTTCAAATCTTTTTTGGAAGAAGGTGGAGAGTACATACATAAAAATAACATTGAAGTTTTGATTACAACCAACAGCAGTTTCCCGAGTGTGGACTGTGAATTCCCGCCGGGTGTGCGAGGGTCCTGTATCCCCTGTTGTGTAGTTTAGCACGTTCCTGGAACTTAGTTCATGTTCCACACATTTTAATACCAGTAGTCGTTGTTGTTGTTAGTATTGTTATTATAACTAAATGTACCCTGCATTTTAAAATGTATTTTAGTATTTAATTCAGAGCACTGTTAAAATTTTTCAATGGGACTATTTCTCTCAACAAATATTGAGATTGACAAATATTGACACAGACACTGGGCTAGATTCTTGGAACAGAAAAGGAAACTTGAGACAAATATGAATAAAACGTGGGGTTTTTTCCCTCTCAAAATGCTAATAAGTAGCACTGTCTTCTCACTGGCTTTGTTAGGGCCTCATCCGGGTCCTGGCCCCTGGTAAGAGGTTTTAAGGAGGCAATACTCCTGTCTATTGTTGTTTTCTCTGAGAAAGCACCACGCTAAAGGAGAAAGAAGGTTTGGTATATTTAAAGATAGAAGGTCACACTAAAAATTCCTCCATTAAAGATGTTATATATTATCTAACAGTTTTATATAGTGGTCATTTCTTAATTTGCCCTTGTGAAACCAGCTCAGTGGTTGGGACATTTTTACAGGTGAGTAATATTTGAGGCCTAAGGCTCTTTAGGGCAAAGCCCGTAGGAGCGCTCGCCCCGCAGAGCCGTGACACCCGGAGGGTCTCCCCTCTGGGCAGTGGCCCTGCGCACCTGTCAGCGGGGAGATAGCTTGGGAGAATGTGGTGGCCAGGAAGGTGCTCTGCGCAGAGCACGTACTCCGGCCCTTTGCTGTGCAGCTGTGGCAATTTGCATAGGCCTGTGCTATTTATGACTACACATTTGCTCAGAAAGAACCGTCTCATTTTCTGACTGCAGCTGCCCACACGGGGCTGGCTGCCGCTGGGGTTTTCCAGCAGGCCACCGCGCTGCCACATCACTTCAGCGCGTCTTCCACGGGCTCTGCCTGCTTCTTCCACTCTCTCGATGTACTGTGGTTTCACTTCGGCTCATTCATTCATTTCACAACTATGCATCGAGCATCTCCGTAGGGCCAGACACTTTCCAAGGCCCAGGAAAAACTAAGACACACGTGGTGCAAATCCCGCCCTCTGGTAGCTTGAGGCTGTGAGCAAGACTGATAGGCAACTTGTGGACAGACAGGTTCTCGGCCTTTGGTGTTATCTTTACCTCCTTTTCCCTCTGTTTTCAAAACCAAACCCTTGGTGGAAACCCGCCACCCTGCAAGCTTGTTTTTCGATTTCTGTTCACCCGTCAAACTTTACAGTGTGACTGCACCTCTTCATTAAGTGCTCTGCGGTTTGGCTTCTTGCCTGGATCAGTCATTCGTCCTTGCTCCTCTCTCCCATTCAGTTATCTTTTGACTGGGATGACCTCGTGTTTGACCCGGTAAAATGCCTGCTCCGGCTCTGCTCACTCCTACCACGCTTCCCCTGCTCTGTTCCCTCTGACGTGGGTTCTGTCACTTCCTGTTCCTTTGGGCCCCAGGAGCCTTGCTTTCATCCTGATCTTCCTTCTCATTACTCCCCACACCCAGCCTTTCCCAGCTATAGTGTTCTCTCCCGTCCCTGGAGCATCCATATGGCAGGTGTCATGGTTTACCTTGTGGCATCACTCGTCTTGTGGATGGGTAGAGTTATCATAGCTTGACTTTTCATGTAGATTGTGAACAGCCCTGTTCTCAGAGCTAATAAGCAACCTCTTCTTGTTGAACCTGCTGAAGATCAAGATTAGATTTTTTTCCCCTTCTTTTTAGCTAGTTACCTGGCGTGCCAGGCCTGGAAGGGTCCATTCCTTCCCTTCCCAGCTCTTTTCTGTATGGTGGGGGGCTGCCCACTGTGGGTTGTTTCTGAGGATCCTGGGTCAGCTGGCTTCTGGCTGGGTTTGGCCAATGGAAGCACCTATGAGAACTGCAAGGCAGGAGGCAGAGAGAAGCCACAGTGTTCTTCCCTGTCCTGCCCTGTTTGGTCGGCACCTACGGCAGCTCCTCCATGGCTTGTGCCCCCATTGGACAGGCCCATTTGGTACCAGCCTCCCCAGGGTGACCTGGCTTCTGGATTCTGGAGACACTGCATCTTCCTTTCGACCCTCCACTTCAGGGGTTTTAGTAGCCTCCTGTTCTTGCTCATCTCTGGGTTGCCTCGTCCTCTCCTAGTACTGCTCAGTTTTGTTGTCTCCTGAGAAACCAAAACACTCAGAGTGTTTTTTATTTCCTGGTTGGACCATGGCTGATGTGGTCCCTGCCTCCCTCCCCTCCTCTCCTCTTTCCTTCCTTCTTTCCTTCCTTCCTTCCTTCCATCCTTCCTTCCTTTCTTCCTTCTTCCTTCCTTCCCTCCCTCCCTGCCTCTTTCTGGAAGTGGTAGAAAAGATAAGGAGATTGTTTTTGGATCTTGTGCCACAGGTCGTCTTCCCAACGCCAACTCCTCTCCTTTGACTCTTACATACTTCTTTATCTCCCACACACCCTCAGCAAGATATAAATGAAATTGATGTCTACACGCTGGTCTGAGACCCTACCATTTGTAATACTGCACATATAGGAATCCATACTTGACACTCTATATTCCAAATATACAAGTGAATTTTTTGGACACAGTCTGTTTGTAAAGGGCCCACTTGCTGGAATAAGAACAACCACAATTCTGTTTGGGGGAGAACTGTTGATTATTAAAATCAAAGAGATTGCTGTGCTCTTGCTGGTTGGTTTCATTTCACCTGGGAATGATATTAAAGGAAGGATATTATTCACATTATGGATATAGGTTCATCAGTGTACCTATCTGTTGGGGATGAACTGAAGCAGGAAAGTCAAAATAAGGGCAATATTATTTCTTCAAAGGTACCTGTCCCTTTTGGAAATGGTACTTGATTCTTTTTAAATGTCACTGAGTTGCTGATGTCATCAGCAGGAAATCTAGCTTATGGACCCTCCCTTCCCTCCATGGTAGCAATGAAATGCCACCTCCTTGCTAATATTGAGTTGTGGATGCTACCTTGCACCACTCAAAGAGGAGATGAGAAATGAAACAAAGATTGAATAGACCATTCTTCCCCCAGCTATAAGAGTTGGCATTCTATTTTCTTCTGAGGATTAATTATTGTCTATTTCATGATAATTTCTATGTTAGTCCTTGAAAAGTAGTAAAGCAATATGCTGAGAGGGAAATGATAACTTGTAACCGTTGATTCCTTCACAGATACTGGGATGGATTAAATTCTGACATATTTGCCATAAATACGGATATGGACATCTGCCATTGCAAGAGTCACCCATGTGTCTGCCAAAACAAACGCGGTCAGGCACTATGTAAGATTATCTGTCTTTAGGGAGTACAGAAATATACCAATTTTTAAAATAGAGTTTTAAAGTTTATAATAAAAAATTATGTGATCTGTTCTTCCTATCTCCCCCAAAGGATCTCTCCTAGCAGTCAGGACATTTACGGACCTAGGGGAGGGGAAGTGATCCTGCCTAGGGGTTTTCTGGAAAGGAATTGCCAAGCTTGTAAGTCAGAAACCCGTACTCCAAGACAATTTCATAACGATCACAGCAGGAATTCTTGTGGCAATTTTGTGTATATGACTTTCATACCTAATTTTCCGAGCTTCTGCACATGTGGTCCATATGTTTACCCCAAAGCATTTTTTTTGCCTCCAGCTGGAATATGCTGAGAAACGACCTGTGACATTTTCACATTCACAAACTAGAAGTCCCAATATCTACCCCTCAGTGTATCCACAAATGTTGTCTCTTTATTTCTGTGTCATTTTCTGTTCTGCTGCCATTTCACAGGAATAGGTTGGAAGGTGCCCCTAAGGTGATCTTCGTGAGTCTCAGTAAAGCGGAGAGAGCCAACGTAAAGACAGAGGCCAATTGTTGTAAAAGGTCATATCTGCTTTCATCAGCTGACACATGAACTGGTGAAAAGGTACCATATCAATGAAAAAAAAAATAATAATACAACAGGCAAAATCAGGCACACTGCAGCCTCAGTTCCATATCCTGCATAGGTTTGCAACCAGCTTTGCTGCTGGCAAGAGAGAGAAGGAGCGACGGAGGGAGGGAGAGGGAAAGAGATGGTATTTGCTTTGGCTGGAACAGATTTTTTTTTTTTAACAGGATAAAAATAGGTGGAACAGGAAGGCACCCATGCTTTTATTGACAGAGAGTATGCTGAAATTTAAGACTACATTTTTAAGACTAACTTATCTTAATGAAAATATTACTCTTAGGGGTAGGAAGGTCAGAGTCAACTGCAGTGACTATGGATGCAGGCCTTGAGGGGGAACCATCCAAGGATGATGGGCTGCGAGGTTGTTGGGCTTTGCTGAGGGTGTTCTAGCTGGCACTACTGCTACCTGGCGTTTTATCTCAGATGCACCCAACTTCTTATTCATACCTCAGTACAGTCCTCTAGTGTATAACTGAAGGCCCCCTTTGATCACAGAGGTGCCCACCAACCGTTCTTTGAGCAAGCAGGCTGAGTCAAAGATCTTTGGAAGGACTGATTGCTCAAGTTTTTTTTCTATTGCATTAGAGATGTCAGTAAAGAGAAGTTTACATGAGCCAGCAAATTGGAGCCAAATTGCAGATGTAACTCAAAACATTCATAAAACGATCATTTTATATATGTGTGTGTGTGTATATACATATATATATATATATATATATATGTATATATATGAACTTAGCCCTCTAGACACTGGAGTTTGGAACTGAAAATGATATGTATGTCAGGATTTGGAGGATGACATTCTATTTAATTCTTCTTTGAGTCACTTTAATTTTCTACCATTCAAAAAACACTATGTGTTTTAGTAACAGCATGCACCGTTCACAGTCCTGGCATATTGTTTTGCAAGAAGAGTGTTTATTATTAATAATTAGCTAAGTTAAATGATTTGGCTACCAGGGTTTTAGTCTGGGCTCTGCCACCAGGCAGTAGCTGTGTGACCTTGGCCAGATCACTTAACCTTTCTTGACTTTGGTTTCCTGGTCTAGAACATAGGAGGATTAAAATAGATCAGTGAGTCTCAAACTGTACACCTCGACCCATTAGTGAATCGTGGGAACCAATTTAGTGAGCTGTGATCAGCATTCAAAATTAAATAGAAGAGAAAATGTTAGAGTGCATTACATGTTGTATGACTTATTGTTTCCAAAAGCTTTCATTTCAGTTAAATCTATGTTTATGTAGTTATGTGTTTATAGGGTCGTAATGCGAAATGTCTTTTTTTTTTCTACTATGGGTTGAAGTTTAAAAAGTTTGAAAACACTGATGTAGATTATATCCAGGGTCCCTTCAGGTTGAAAAATCCAAGACACTCTGAAACAGGCACTCCTCGCCACACATATCAGTGTCAAAGTGCTCAGAGCATGGTTGAGAAAATAGGAGTGGAGGAGAAGTAGGGCCTGCATACCTCTACCCTCATGGTGAGGAGCCTTTGGCCTAGAGAGAGACCCTCAAGAGAGGCAGCATGCACTCCCTCACCTTGTTGGCCAAGACCAGGGAGAAAAGCACCTGGTGCCCAGCGCAGCCAGATCGTGTTCACCAGGATATTGCTGAGGTCCCAGTAGCAACCGCCTCTCACTCCCCCTCATCCCTCTCTTCTTCTCCTCTCCCCTTCACTGCTGCTCTCCTACCCAAAAGAGCATGCGGGAGGGAGAAATGACCTAGGCTATTGCTGGAGTGGTCTCAAACACAAGAAGAAAGTACAACTGTGTTTTTTCCCCTTTTCTCATTGAAAACCCAGAATATAAGGTCATCTCTAAAAATGTAAGAGATCACTGAGTGGCTGACAATCTGCAAAGCATGCATTTGAAGATCAAGTGCTTTGCCTCTAAAAAAACCTTTTCTCATACAAAACGTTGACCTGGTTCCATTTATCCTGGAAGAGATTGATCTTGACAGGAAAACTCTCACGACTGTTAACGAGATACATCTCGCAACCGAACTAAACAGCAAAAATTTTTGTGGGTGGCAAATCCCTCTCTTGTTTCATGGTGAAGGTGTGGGCCTGGCGGGAGGGAAGAAGATGAGTGTCCTGCCCTGTCTTAATTTTCTCCCTCAACTTTATAAAAATAAATAGTTGGTGTTATCCCATCCTCTTCTGACTCACCCATAGGAAGAGGTGTTTTTTGCTAATTTACACAAAGGTGCCATATGGGCTAGCAACGGTCCTGGGTGTAAACCACTGATGGTAAAACTCTGTGATAGGTGCTGAAGGGAGATTTGTTGAAAGTGTTACTGAAGCATAAAGGAGAAAGCGACCTGATGGTGCCTGGCTGGTCAAAAGAAAGTTGGAATTCCAGACAGAAGGAGCAGAACACTGGGACATGTGGGGTTCTGTACCATGCAGAAGGTTCTTCTCCGCTGGTTGGAGTGTGGATGTCATTGAGTCTTGTAATCAAAACCCATCAGTGAGCAGAAATAAGCCTGAGGACCAGTACCAATAATGTGACTCCACTCCACTCCACTAATGTGACCCCTATTTAATAAATAAAATCAAATCTAGAGCAGAGTTATCGCTGCTATAGGTTGGCAAATTTGAACTGATCTGCCTTGAGAATGCATTCATTAGCTTTTGATTTAACAAGGAATTCCCTGATCCTGAGTAAATGAAACCCTTTACTGTGACATTCACAACGTATGAAGAACTAAATTTATAAAAAGTGAATCTTACTGGAAGAGTAAATGAGGTTACAACCCATTCTCTTCCCATTGCCTCTTTTTTCACTATTTTAGAGAAACAAACTTTCTAACTAGTTTAGAAGATTTTAGAAACTACCATGTGATCCTGTAGTCTATATTTAAAAGGATAGTGCTTAAAAAGGCATATGTGTTATCCATATAGATCTTTGGTGAAGGTGACTTTTCTCCAGAAAGATAATCGAATTACTTTGAGAGGGATATCAAGTTGTTGGTGGTTGAGGCATACAAAAAAGGGAAGCATTGAGTTTGATGACATGATTTCAGAATTTTATATGCTTTAAATAAGAAGGCTTCACATACCTTCCTAATAGATTATTTCTTTAAAAAAATAAAAAAAATCCCCACAAAGAATGTCAGGCTACTGTATCTATCTGAAAGCAAAAGTAGGTTTTTCTTACTAAACTGGAGGTCAGAATGCCTTTGACAGTTTTAACACCCGTTGGGTTATTTCATAACCCTTGATAGGATACTTATCACATGGTTAGATGACAAAGTCTTAGAAAAGTTTTTTTTATGCATGTTTGTTCTTCACTCTCTTTGTTTATATCTCTCAATCTGAGCACATTTATGCATTCAATACATATTTATAGAATACCTATGATGGATGTGTGCTGCTGTTGGGGGACACAGCTCTGAAAGACAAAATCCTTGCCTTTGGGGAGTTTATAGTCCTGGGGAGAGCGGGGAGACAAAAACATTGAGTAAACATACATGATGATGGGTGGAAAGAAGTGAGCTTAGAGAGCTGGGGAGCTCGGAGTGCAGTGGTAGATGTGTTAGTTCGTATGGTTCCAGGCATCATTCCCCAAGTGGTGGCTATATCATTATTTTATTGCTAAAGAAGAAGAAAAAGCTTTATTGCTAAGGAAGAGAAGCAAGAGGGTGAGTGGGGATGCTATAAAGGCAGGGAAATAGGCACTTGTCCAGACCTCTTACCCCAGTGGAGATCGAAGCAGAAACAAGGCACCAGGCAGACTGATAACCAAGGATGAGGGTCCTAAGAGCTTAGAATCTGGTCTCTCCTTTCAGGGCCCTGTACCATATGTCTTCCCTAAACATCCAAGGAGTTTCTGATGTCTCCTAGCAATAGAGGCTGCAGGGAAAACAACTTCTTCCTCATGTTAGAGCAGGAGGAATAGAAGGGAGGGGAGGGAGTGAGAACAAGAGTAAGCAGCTGGGGTGCTGGGCAGAGGCACCCAAGTTTTGCAGGATTGCCGGCAACGAAAGGGAGGGTCCCACAGACATCCCAGCTTGGAGAGCTGAAATCCCGAATGCCTTCCCCTGTAAAGAAAATGTCTGCGATCAGAACAGAGCCTGGAGTAAAGATGAGCAATTCTCTTAGGAATGTATTGTTATTTCCAGGGGAACCCAGATTGAGAGATTTTTAAAGAGAGATTGAGGATGCTTGCAAGTGAGATTCTTTGGAGGCGGGTGGTAATGGGAGCTTTATCTTTGAAAGGTGCTGTGAAGGGGGCTTGCAAATATTTAGAGAGTGTTAGTAGGCTACACTATAGATTCCATTTTATAAGATCAGCATCTAAGGGGTAAAATGAGTATGGTCATGAAGTTTATAGGTTAAAAGCTGGGTTTCTCTGACTATGGTGTTAGAAAGATTAAATAACTTGGGATTTGTAACAGAATTTCCTGGTGATTTGTAAATTTAAGATACAGCTGACGCCATTTGATTAATACTTTTTCATTTAGGCAGAAAGTTTTGCACTTCAATTTATTTTTACTTTCAGATCTTGACAGCACACACTCCGTGCACAAATTGAAAGCCATATGATTCACTTCTCTGGTTCAGCTCCTTGACTTCCTCCAGCTTGGAAATAAGGATCTCTATCGAATATTTAGTTTAAAGCACTGTGTTTTGAAAAGAATCTTTAGGAAAATCTTTCCCATTGGTAGGTCTGTTTCAGGAGAGTCAGCAAACAAATAGGTCTGAGCTGCTTTCAGGAATAAACAGTCTTTTACAATCTCCTGTTCAATTGAACTAAACAAACACATTAAATAAAGACAGACTTGCTGGGCAGGATTTTGAGTTGGGTTTCAATCTATTCCAAATTCCCATTCTCCTTGAATTGTGATCCTTACATGTGAGTAGCCTCCTCACCGAACCTCAGTGCAATTCGGGGTGGCTGCACAACCTGGTCAGTGTGCTATAGTCTTGGCGTAGGTGTAGGGTCATTAGTCTCCTTCCTTTGGATAAGCTGCATGGATGATGGCTACCCTTGGGGATTTTGCCTTGACTCCTGACCCTCTGTGGAACCAGCCCTGAGCTCAGTAAGAGGGTTTACATGGGTCTGGGGAGAAGGTGGACAGGTCTCTTGCTTTAGAAGGGACACTGATACCAGCTTGTCTTCTTCCTTCCATCTCTAATGTGATGCCTACCCAGCTTTTTAAATTTCCTAGCTTCTTGGCTAAAGAAGGTTAAAAAATGACCTTTTGTCACCAATTGAGAAAGAATCCTCTGTGAAACACCATTCTAATGTCAACTATCAGATAAAGTTTATCCAATTTTCTTGTTTTTCCTTCTCCCGCTTTGTATTTGATCTACTGTACTGAGCTTTTACCTTAAGTTTATAAACCTTATTTGAATGGAAGTTGAGCTTCTGATACGACATCAGGATTATATTGCATGGATAATAGTCCTTGTAAAAATAACCTATAGATAAGCCTTTTTGTCTCTCTCTGCATGTATGTGTGTGTGTGTGTGTGTGTGTGTGTGTGTGTGTGTGCATATGTATGTGTGTTTTTTGAGACAGAGTCTCACTCTGTTCCCCAGGCTAGAGTGCTGTGGCGTCAGCCTAGCTCACAGCAACCTCAAATTCCTGGGCTCAAGTGATCCTCCCACCACAGCCTCCTGAGTAGCTGGGACTACAGGTGTGAGCCACTGCGCCTGACCACCCTGGCAAGTTGTTTGATGGCTGGGTGCCTCAATTTAACAAAAAGGGACAATATTAGCGCAACCTCATAGCACTGGGTATGTTAAATAATTTATATGTAAGCCCTAGAACAGAGCCTAGTGCAGAGTAAGCACGCGATAAATGTTGTCTACTATTACAATTTCTGCATCTCCAAATCTCACTTATCTTTCAAGTCTCCGGGCAAGGACCACCGTCTCCTTCTGCAGTCTTTCCTTTCTCTTGTTTCCCCTGGCACATCTGTAACTGCTGCATGACACTTTTGAATGTTGTCTCTAAGCATCTATGTCTTATCTCCTCTACTAATCTGTAAGTGTTTGAAAGTAAGAGCTGCAATACTGCAATGCGATTCTGACACACACTACCCAGAGTGGATGTGGACTCCGCAGACTAAAGGCACAGTCTTCAACAAAACTGCCCTTACTTTAGACTCAGACACCACCTGCACTTCTGACCAACTGGTTACAAATCAAGGGCTCCCACGATCCCATCAGGTTTGATAATTCCCTAGAATACTCACAGAACTCAGGGAAGTGCTGCACTTATAATGAAGATTTTATTATAAAGCACACAAACCAGAATGAGCCAAATGAGGACACACACAGGGCAAGAGTCTCAAACACAGAGCTTCTGTGCCCTCTCAGTGTGGACTCAAGATGCCAGTCCATATGTTCACCAGCTGAGCTCTGGGTGTCCAGACTCTTTATTGGGGTTTCATTATGTAGGCATGATTGAGTGAATCATTGGTCACAGGATTGAATTCAATCTCCAGCCCCTTCCCTTCCATGGAGTTGGAGTTGATATTACCTGGCTCAAAGCCTCAACCCTGTAATCACAGGGTTGGTCTTTCCATCATGACCAGCCCCCATCCTAAATCATCTCTTTGTCATAAATTCAGGTGCATCCTGAGGCCACCATGAATAACAAAAACACTCCAATCACTAGGAAAGTTCCAAGGGTTTAGAAGCTCCCACCCAGGAATTCAGGACAAAGACCCAAGAGATTCTTTGTTATAGAATAGAAGCCACATCTGGTTCCTCTTTGAATCCTCTCCAGTACTTAGGACAACGCTTTGCACGTAATAGCTACTCACATTTATTAAAACAATGGACAAAGGTGGGCTTCAGGAAGATAATGCTAGCAATTTACATAGGATGCATGGTAGAGACCAGCTAAGACTATTGTAATAGACCTGATGCTATTTCATTGACTCTTTCAATGTTCTGTTGATGGTGAGACTGAAGAAATATAAACTTTAAAAAAGTTGAATTGTTCTATTGCTCCTCCTTCTCCTCTAAATCCTGAAGTAATGTGCCATATGTTGAATTTATCCAAGAAAGCCCTCCACTGGGAAGTTAAAGGTAGTCTCAACTGTGAAGAACTTTGGCCTTCTTGTTTATTTAACTGATTAAAATAAACAGCTTGTACTAATGTTGCCAAGAGAGGGATCATACTCAATATTGCCATTAATAATGCTCTCAGGAGCTTTGAGAATATTTATTATGAAGATGCATTCACAACATTCACACCCCATGATAATGAGGATTTGCTTCAAAATAATCCTGGTTGCGGGGGAGGGCAGGAAGTGGAATACAAATGAAACAAGAATGGTCATGAGTTAATAATTATCAAAACTGGTGATGGGTGATGGACTTCTTTATATTCTATGTAATTTTTTTTTAAGAGACAGAGTCTCACTCTGTTGCCCGGCTAGAGTGCAGTGGTGAGATCATAGTTCACTACAGTCTCCAACTGCTGGACTCAAGCGTTCGTCCTGCCTGGACCTCCCAAAATTCTGGGATTACAGGCACGAGCTACCGTGCCTGGTACTTTATGTAATTTTTATATCTATTTTACAGACTATATCTACATTATATATATTTTTTCCTTTTGTATGCTTTTGGCAAGTTTTCATGACAAAAAGTCTTAAAAAGAAATCTTACGTCTTTGAAACTGAAGACCTCATGCAAAGTGGTATGTAACAGGTTGGGGGCCATTCCACCTTAGGTAATGAGTCTTAAAAACTGGTACTCCACCCAACTGATGTGAGTGTCTGTAGCATCCAACATCCAAAGGTGGATGTAAGTGGTGAGGTTTGGATGCCAGGTGTCACTGCTGCCCTAAGCCCACCTTCGTTCTTCTTCCATGCACTAAGCATCTACTTCATTCCGTAAACCCTATGTAAGCCAATCCTCTCACTGGAAACACTGACATTAAGGTACCTGTGCGTTCTGCTAATTGATTCCAAATGCTTCATTTAGAATCAAAAAATAGAAAGCCACATCAACAAAGTTGGTTTATTTTTGGGAAAACTGTGGAATCAAAGATGGAAGTAAAAATAATGCTAATGCCAGGATTGTTGCACGAGTACAAGCAGTGTGCGTTTTCAATATTAAAATCAAAATTGTAATGAATCAGAGTAGCAACAAATTCACCTGTGTGGGCTGGGTATTTGGGAACCCCTGTCTCTCTCCCCAAATGGCTAGCTGCAGGCAAGAAGGAAGGGCACACAGAAGACAAGCTGCAAGAGACTTTTGGAGGTGCTGCTCCTGCTGGTGTAACCCCCCAGGGGGTGTACCTCAAGAAAAATGAGATTCATTTGGAGCATAAACCGAAAACATTTCTTGCATGAGCCCAGATGTAGGAGGCTATTATAAAATCTGTTTAACTAGAGGGATTACAAATAGCAAATTGCCCATAAAGAGTTGGCTTTTATGAGTTTGAAGGCAATCTAAGTGATTAGCATCCACTAGATTGGACGCTACATCCACAAGAAGTAAAGCATCTTGGATTAGAATACAGAAACCCCTAAACACTATTCTTTTTTTTTAAAAAATTATTTTAATCAAATGTTTGGTACATACAAAATATATCTATCATGTATATGCAAGCTATGAAACATAATGCAATCAACACTTATGAGCATGTTATGCCTAATTTAAGAGCTGTAACATTACCAGTTGCATCCACTTTTGGGGTTCCTTCCCACCCTTCTTTCCCCCACCCCATCCTGAATTTTCTATTTATCACTTCCTTGCTTTTTATCATTTTATGAATCCCTTAAAAATATGTTTAGTTTTGCTTGTGTTTGAGCTTTACAAAAATGGCATCATATTATAGTATCGGTAGTCTCTTGGGACTTGCTTTTTTTGGTTCAACATTATGTTCCTAAGCTTCATCCAAAGGCTTGCGAGGAGCTGTATTTCGTTCATTTTCACTGCTGTATAATAACCTGTCATGTGAATAGAACCCAAATGCCACTGATTGACACCATCACCATCTATTTATCTTGTCCGACTTGTGAAGTTCTGTCAACCTGGTGGGTGTAAAACGGTATCTCACTGAAGTCTTAAATTGTATTTTCTTGTTACTAATGAGGCTAAACATCTTTACCTATGCTTATTTACCATTTTTTTTTCTTTTTTTGTGCAATGTTTGTTTATGTCTTTTGACACTTTTTTTTCTATAGGGCTGTCTTTTCTTACTGATTTTGTAGGAGTTCTTTACATACTAAACAGCGTTTTTTGTTTGTTTGTTTTACCATTCATCAATTTGTTGATCTTTAACATTTTAGGTGCATAGCATTTAGAACTAGAAGGACCTTACAAAATATACAGTTTATCTCCCTCAGGTTACTGACGAGGAAAACTGAAGTGCAGAGTGGTAAAGCAATTGTCCAATACCACAATTTGTGTTTTGAAGTGCTGGGGTGAGCACCTGGACCTTTTAGCCCCAAACTTTTTCCTATTATACTATGACAACCACCTTTACTGGTTTGTCTCGTGTATATTTCCATTTTTTTAAGTGCCCAAAGAAAAATATATGTTCATAGTAGAAAAAGAAAAAACAAACATTAGCAAAATGAAGAAAACAAAAACCAGTTTTAATCTCACCTTCCAGTTGCAACTATTGCTTATATTCAGTATTTTCTTTCTGGATAATAACTACAGCAGATAATATGCACTGCTTATTATTTGCTAATTATTATGGAGTGTTTATTATGTCATGTACCAGGCATTATTCTAAACACTTTACATGTATGGACTCTTTTAATGTTTCCCACAACCCTATGATGTAGAATAAGGCGTGGGAAACCTGCAGCCTTAGGGACACATGTGCCCTTCCAGATCCTTGAATGTGGCCTTTTGACTGAATCCAAACTTTACAGAACAAATCCTTTTAATAAAGGGATTTGTTCTGTGAAGTTTAGAAGGGATTTATTCTATGAAGTTTGGATTCGGTCGAGGGGATCTGGAGGGCCACATATGGCCTTGAGGCTACAGGTTCCCCATCCACCTATAATGTTATGCCACAGGGCAAAGGGGAATTAAGGTAGCAGATGGAATTAAGTTTGGTAATTGGCTGATTTTAAAATAGGGAGAGCATCCTAGATTACCCAGGTGGGCTCAAAGTCATCACAGGGAAGAGAGAGGCAGAAGAGGCCATGTCAGAGGGATGCAATTGTGAGAATGATTCAACCAGCCACTGCTGGCTTTGAAGATGGAGCAGGGGGCCATGAGTCAAGGAATGACAGCAACCTCTGGAAACTGACAATGCAAGAAAACAGATTTTCCCCTTGAGCTTTCAGAGAAGAATAAAACCCTTCTGATGCCTTGATTTTAGCCCAACATGGTAGACAGAGTAATGGCCCCACATTGTACACATCCCAATCCCTGGAACCTGTGACTATGTTACCTTCCATGGCAAAAGGAAGTTTGCAGATGTGATTAAGAATCCTGAAATGGGGAGATTATGCTGAATATTCTAGGGGGGACTCAATGTAATCACAAGGATCTTTGTAATAAGGAAGCAAGAAGATGAGAGTCAGGGACAAGATGTGATGGCCAAAGCAGAGGTTGGAGTGCTGAGCTTTCAAGATGGAGGAAGGGGCCACAAGCCAAGGCATGCAAGAAATCTCTAGAAAAGGTAAGGAAACAGATTCTTCCCTTGAGCCTCTGGAGGAGTATGGCACTGTTGACACCTTGATTTTGGCCCAGTGAAATCTATTTTGGACTCTGACCACCAGAAGTCTAAGATAATAAATTTGTGTTGTTTTAAACCACTAAGTTTGTGGTATTTGTTACAGCAGCAATAGGAAATGAATACACCTAATTTGTAGCTGACCAAAGCCACACAGCTAGCTAGTGGTAGAGACAAGATTTGAATCCAAGCCACCTGGCTTCAGAGCCTATATCCTTCACTACTATGATATATATATATACATGGATACAAATTTACATACATTTCAATAAAAGCAACTCTTCCATATTTTGATAGTCATTCAGCACCACCATATTAAATGGTTGTGTTCCATTCAATAAATGTACCACTACCCATGTTATTTAATAAATCCCTTATTATTGGATACTCAGATTCTTTCTAATGTTTCCATATTATGAAATTGGCAGTGATGAACACTTTCTAGTGATATTATTTCTTGAGGAAAAAGTCTTAGAAATGCTAGTTCAAAGAAATACATTTTAGAAAATGGTCAAATTACCCTCCAAAAAGATTGCATTGGAATATAATTCAAAACAAAACACAACTAGAGGAGGAGCATATCTATCTTCTGTTTCTGCAACATTTCTGGTATTAATTTATTTTTCTTACACATGGTACGTAATCAACATAATTGTATTTTTGTTTTTAAAGGTTTTAGTTATAACATTATTTCTTCCATAGAATTATAGGTGTTAGAGGGAGAGGGTATTTAGAGGTCATTTAGTCTAACCCTTTAAGTTATAGGTGAAGCCCGAGGCCCAGAGGGAGAACAGGCTTACTAAAAGCTCCCCTGGTGGGGAATGCCTGGTGAGAACCCACCCACCTGACTCCAAGGCCAGCTGTCTGTCCACATCTGCTGCAAATGTCAGGAGGTCAGCCCCCAAGTCCGTACTATTATTGATTTTTTCCCTTCAAGTCATGCGAGAAATCTCTCGTCCTTTTAGTCAGAAGCATATTTTAAGGGCTGTAGAATCATAAGCTCACATACCCAATATTAAAAGATAAACTCTAGCCCTTTCCTGGAGGGAGCCTATTTTCATTTTCTCACTGTGCAATGTGGAAGGATTGCTGGCAGACAACAACTCCCCCTCCCCTAATATTTCATTGTAAGAGTTCTTGGAATGGATAACCAGGTTTTCCATCATCACCTTTTTGCCGTTTTTCCCCTAACTTGGTTCGCTTGCTACCCAACAGTCGTGAGGTTACTTCGCCCTGGGATCGGATGTACACAACGGGTATGCAAACTCCCTCCCTGTCTCTGAAGCAAACAATGAAATAGGAAAGCACACTGCCATTTTCTGACTGACCTCAATCGCTGAGGGTGGACCCCGCACGTTACATCAGCAGGCCGGCTCCATTACACTGCCCTGCGCTGTGCTCGAGCTACTGAAATATTGATTTTTACAGAGCCGGCGCACACACACTGAAAAATCAATATTCCAGTGCACACAACAGAACGGGCGGCAGAGCCGGGACCAACTCCTGGGCCCGGCAAGCACTGCCGGCAGGCCTGGGCCGGGGAGGGGGTGGGGGCTGGAGCAGACAATGCCTGGGGAGAGGCCCCTGCCACCGGGAATGGTCAGATAAACAAGCCAGTGTGGACAGGGAAGAGAAAGGAGAGTGGCGAGAAAGATCCTAGAGGATAAACAGTTAGAAGAAGCAATGATTTATCTTTCCATAGGGGGAAATGGGGAGAAGGAAAGTAAATTAAGAAGAGAGAATGGGAAGAATTTTGCAGGTAAGAATCTTCCCATAAAAAAATGTATCTCTTGTTTTTCTGTATCATTTGGCCGGACTTAAGATGGAAAAATTATAAATATGATACAGATACTATTATTACAGGAAGGGGGAAAAAAAAACCTAGGCCAGTTCGGAGAAATACTTATATTTTTTTTAAAAATGCAGCCCCCTGCCTTTTCCTTGGTGACTAGAGGGTGGCAGATCTTACAATAACCGTCAGAGTCACGTTTAGAACACGGGCTCTACCTTTGCAATGCCATTACTTTCTTTTCCTTGGGGAGGGGGCAGGGAAGGAAGACATCCTGGTCACGTGGCCACTCATCGATTTCCCTTTCTTTCTAGAAAAGCACCTCCTTTGGCGTGCTTGGGAAACCACATTAAGAATTGATTCATTTTACATGCCCCATGACTTCTTCGTAGGGAATTCTGACCTCCCCCGAGTCACACCTCCATCCAGATGTGGGGAGGAGAACGTGTCCCCTGGTGCCAGTCTCGGGTGCCCAGTACCCAGCGGACGTCAGGGCGGAGACGGACTGCAATTTCGGTTAGTCCCCGTGGACGTGTAAAGAAAAAAAAAATTCAGAACTGGCATTTTTACCACTTTTAGTTAGCTCTTTGGCCTCTTTTATTTGGGTGGTGAGCAGTTAATTAAAAGAAAGGACTTTTAACATCGATGAATTCTTGATTTTGCTTTGTCCTAGAATTCTCTTACCGAGAATCTCGCTATTAGTTCTCTCAACTCTCTGCCGGCGGAGGAGACTGTCCTCGAGGTTTCTATTTCATACTCTGCCGGGTGGGCAGCGCCGCCGCTTCTTCCCTAGCCCAAGAGAGACCCGGGCCCAACCTGGGCTCCCCGGGAAGCGGGCATTCAGGGGCATCTTGCAAAACGCGGGTTCCTTGGGCCCAGCGGGGTCGGCCGGGGACAGCGTTGGGCCAGGCTGTCACCGGCGGCCGAACAGGTAGGGTGGCGCAGCAGGGTGCGCAGGAGGGCGGGGCAGGCGCCGAGCCAGGTGGCCACCTGGAGCTCCCCGCCCCTCTCGGCCCCTCCCGGCCCCGCCCCCGGCTGGGCGGGCGAGCCGCGCCCCCGCCCCTGCCCCCGAGCGCCACCGCCCACCCCCGCCCCCAGCCCCGCGCGCCCGTTCTATTTGCATAAGGAGGCGTCTCCGGGGCCCGCCTGGGGCGCACGTGACCCCGGGGGAGGCGGAGGGAACCTGCTGACTTGACACGAGCCGCTGAGCGGCTCCCCTTGGCGCGGAATAGCGAGAGCAGCCGTGACCTCCGACCCCGCCCGCCGGCAGCCAATAAGAGCGCAGGTCGTCTCCAAACCCAAAATTTCCACGTCGGCAAAAGTCAAGATGGAAGGGAGCGGAGCGGAGCGCTAGGGGGGGAGCCGGCCTGGGAATGCCTGGCGGCCGGCGCTGGAGGGACAGGCTGGGGAGCCTGCGGCGGGCTCGTAAGGGGCCACCCAAGAGGCTGTCCCGGCTGGGGGAGGCTGGAGCGCGACCACCCCCCCCAGCCCCGAGATCCTCTGGGCGCCTCGCACTTCGCCAGCCGCCTGTGCACCCCAGCCCGGGGGACACAGCCCACTGCACCTCTGGCCCTGGCTCTTAGGGGTCGTAGGGGACGGGGCGGTGGCGAGGGGGTGGGGGCAAGATGGGGAAGGCACTTTCCAGACCTGTTGCACGGGCGCAACAGCTGTTCAGGTGCGGTATGTGGGGGGAGGGGAGGGTGGGAAGGTGGTCGCATATACCACTGGGACAGGGTTGAGGGCGGGTGCTAAGAGCTGGTTGTTGGAGACTGTGAGCAAGGGGGGAAGGTTGTGTGCAGACAGGGTCCGCGGGAAGCTCTGTGGGGCAGGGAGAATCCCAAAGAGTGGGTGGGTGGAGCGGAGGAGCTAGGACTGCATAGACCCGAGTTCCCGGGCTGGGCGCAGGCTGCGGGAAGACTGAGAACAGAGTGGTGGGAATGGCTGGGGAAGGGGAGTCGCAGGGGAGGCCTCGCAAAGCCTTGCTTTTTTGGGCCGTCCCATCAGTGGAGCATTTCCCGGGCCTGTATTAGGCCCCCTTTTTAACTCTTTCAGCTCCGAAATTGAAAATTCATCCTCGTGTAGTCCCCTCCCCCACCAACTTTCCAGATGGGAAGGTAAAAAGTTGCCACAAGTTAGATGGAGTGAGTTAGCTGCTTGCAAAAGTTTAACAATATCGAGGAGGTGGGGGTTCCAGTGGGAGTGGGTTCTAATCCGGAGATGGGCAGGAAGGAAGGGGATACTGTGTGATTCCTGTAGCCCGTTTGCTGTGACATTGCGACCAGAATTAGTCGAATCGGGCTGTTAAAACACCATTTCTGTTGCGCGTTTGCTCCTGCTGACTGCGGCAGTAACTTTCCATAATTAATGACCCGTTCCATTATCGGTCGCATCCTGAGCTAAATTGCTTTTAACGAATTCTTCTTTGTCTTAGCTGGCGGTGGGGGGAGCACACCTGCGGGAAGAAACTTGTGGAGGAAGACAGCACGTTTGGTCTTTTGAGGCAAAGTTCTGAGACACTCCGACTCTGAGTATGATAGAAGTCAGTGCACTACAGAACTTTGTCTCTAGAGGCTGTGGTCGGCGCCGCTGCGAGGGCTCCAGACTCCGGGCAGAGGTGGCTCTGGTGGCCACGTCGCTGCGCCTTTCCCTTGGGGGAGGGGCGAGGCCAGAGGGGGTCCCAAGTGCTGCTCCAAGAACTTGAACTCCTTTGAAGCCGGTGGGTTAAACTACGTAAATGGGAGCAAAATCCCCCAAATCTCTCTTACTGCGTCTTACCCTGGTGGATTCCTGACTACAGAGTTTTTTGAAAAAAATTAAAAAGCTTTGGGCTTTTCAAGGTTATTTAAAAGGTACTCAAAGAGTGGCTTCACTTATTGAGCCAGCATAGGGTAGCTGCAGATTTATTCATGGGTGTGTTGGTGTGCAGTGCCTTACAGGAATTTAAGCTCCCTACCCTTAAAGAAGGAAATGTATTTGTACAGAAGCCATGGATAATGGTCCTTTTACTCAAGTGACCTGCTAGATAAATGAGAGCCTGCAAGGATCGAGTTTGGAGATCTATTCTAAATTCTGTTTCTGATTTAGGTCTAGTTGACTTTTATTTTTTTACTTTGAGTTTTATTAATGGAAAGGAAGGACATTTTCCAAGAAAGCATTTTGAAAGACACTTGTGGGGGAAAGTGGTATTTAATAGTTTTGGGCTGTGGAGATACTTTACATGGAGAGACTGCTCTTCTCATCCCCGGAATGTGGATTTAGGTTGCTGAGTTCCTCAACAGCCTGCTTCGTGCAATGGGCCAGTGATTGGCACTGAGTTATAGTCCTGTCTGGTGGACATTGCCCTATATTGGTTTTATGGGCTTTTGGCTGGAGAGCTGTTTGATCCAAGGAATTACAAAAACTCCTTATTAACAAAGGCACTTATCCAACATATGTGTGTGGAGCACCTGCTGGGTGCCAGGCACAGGGGACAGGGTGGTGGAAGAAAAGGAGATGGTTCCTGTGGCCATGCTGCCAAGTGAGGGAAGCACCTCCTGATGTTCAGAAGACTTGGGGTTGCCTGTTTGTGTCTCTGGGAGGTACTTGATTTTTAAAAGCCACCATTTTTTTCACTTCGGTATATTCCAGTTGGCTTATAATTGGGAGAGGGATGATAATGAGGAAGGATCAGTGGGGAGAAAAGTATTTGGTTGCTTGATGTTAGAGCGTAATGGTAAGACTTGCCAGTTGCTTTCCACAGGAATACTGTGTCTCGATCCCGAGGTAGCCTGTATTCTCTTTTACATGGCTGTTATCCATTCTTGCACCTTTCCATCAGTGACTGTTTTGTTTCGGTTCCTCAACTCTTTACTCAAAAGGTGACTGAATTATGTTTGTGCAGTTAAATAAAGTGATTCGAACTCAGGCACTTTTTGTATTCATTTGAGATGTAAGGTGTGCTTACTCATAAAGAGGATTCTCTTTCCTGATTCTTGTGGCTACATGTGTCCAAAAGATATTGTGAAAATACTGATCTCTAACAAAACTTAAACCAACTTTGTAAGAGAATACATGTGACTGTTTTGAGGGTATAGGGTGCAGTGGTTGACTGGGAGAGTGGTTGTCTGTGCAAAGGAATTAGGTCAGGATCTCACCTCCAAAGAAAGGTAAGGTTTGTAGTCGCTGACATGATTTGGTCTGGTTTGACTTTATTCTTTAATGATTTGCTTTGTCTTCTGTGACTAACCAAACAGGAGGGCTTTGGTTTACTCTGGTGTAAGGATGTGGGAGTAGGAACTAGGAAAATTGGCAGTCTGGGGGTGCTAACTGTAAAACTGACATTGCCTTAGTCATTTAGCAACCAGTGTGTTGTCACCTCCTGAGCATCAGGTGTTATTCTAGATGCTAAGGATGCAGCAGTGATCAAAATAGGCCAACATCCCTGCCCTCTTGGAGGTCATTCTCATGTAAGAGATAGACAATATGAATATAAAATAATCAGGAGGGTGGTAAGTATGTCATGGAAGGGAGAACAGGGAATGCTGGGGAGGCCATGGTACCCTTTTAACCTGAGTAGCTGAGCTGAAGGAAACCATCATCAACAACCCACTTTGCATGGCCCAGGCCCTGGTGTCTATTTTAGGCATTTCAAGTGAATGAACCAAACAGTAAGTGCACTGAAACTGCAGCCATGCAGCTCTTAATGATGAGGATACATTTTCAGACATGCATTATATTAGGTGATTTCATCATTGTGTGAACATCAAAGAGCAAGTGTACTCATGCAAACCTAGATGGTATAGCCTACTACACACCCAGCTTATGTGGTAAGAACCTATTGCTCCTAGGCTACAAACCTGTACGATGTGTTACAATATTCACTACTGTAGGCAATTATAATTGTGTTTGTGTAACCAAACATACCTAGACATAGAAAAGGTACAGTAAAAATAGGATAAAAAGATAAAAGATGGTGCACCTGGAGAGGGCACTTATTGCAAATGGAGCTTGCAGGACTGGAAGTTGCTCTGAGTGGGTCAGTGAGTGAGTGGTGAGTGCGTGTGAAGGCCTGGGACATTACTGCACAACACTACTGCAGACTCTACAAAACACTGTACACTTAGGCTACACTAGATTTATAAAAATTAAAGTAATTGCATTGCCATGTTAAGACAGCTACAATGTCAGTAGGCCATAGGACATTTTCAGCTCCACGATAATCTTATGAGACCTCTGTTGTATATCTGGTTGCTCATTGACTGTAGTGTCCTTACGTGGCACATGACTGTGTGTATCACTAAACATTGATAGCCTTTTTTTGGGGGGGACAGGGTCTCGCTCTGTTGCCCAGGCTGGAGTGCAGTGGCGTAATCATAGCTCACTGCAACCTCAAACTCCTGGGCTCAAGTGATCCTCCTGCCTCTGTCTCTTGACTTTTTATTTTAATAAAAAGAGCATTTTTTATTTTCAAGTGCGAAGTTTGGGAGGTGTGGGGTGTGATAAAAGATCTTCAGTGGGGAGGCAGAGGTGCTGGGGAACCACATTCCTGGGCCACTGCTGCCTCACTTGTCTATAATGTCCAACCGCATCTTCCAGCAGCAGAATTCTAGAATTCTAGGTAACCTTGCATTTTAAAGAGTGTTGATGCCAAAGAACTCCAAGTGCTCTCAAATATTCTTTAAATAGGAGTGCAGTGGACAACATACTTCTCAGGGTCCCCAGGAGCCACAGGAGTGCTGCCATCTAGTCCACGGGTGATGTTCAGAAAATACTTTTTTGCTAAACTTCTCTTGTTAGTTGACTTAAATCTTTTAATGCATGGTGGCAGTACATACAGGGAGCTTTCATGGGATAATCACTACAGACACAGAGGAAACCTTACAAATACAAAAGCTGTGGGCAGGAAAAGAAAAAGGCAGAGCTCATCGTTCACACAACTATGGGTGACATGTAAGGAATTAAAAAATACGTTTTGCTTTGGTAGCGGTGGAGGAGCCAGGTGGTGGGAAGATGATGTCTCTTTAGTAGAGCCCTGGCAGTATTAGACACAGGTCTTGAGATTTTGATCTGTGAATTCATTATGTAGGCTCTAGGAGAGCTAACAGTGGCTTCACCGCAGCAAAAAGCCACTCCCGGAATGACTTCTCTGCTTTGCTACTTAGATATGCCTCTCTCTCTTTGCCAGTTAATAGGAGAAATAAAAAAAAAATAGCTAGTAGCTAAACAGCACTGACTTTGAGCCAAGCACTGTTATAAACCCGTACGTAAAATGATTTATTCCATGAGGTCAGTACTGTTAATATCAGTCCCATCTTACAGATAAGGAAACTGAGGCATAACAGATTAAATAACTTGCTCAAGGTACACAGCTAATCAGTAGCTGAAGCAAGGTACAGACCCAAGCAGTCTGATCAGAGTCTGTGATCTTAGCGGCTGTGCTGTACTGGGTATCATTTGGTTGCCTAATTGGTTACGGCATAGCACAAAGCCTGGGGAGTCTAGGTTCAAAGTTAAAGGCACTGTAACATAATTAGGGCTCAGCCTAATGCAAATAGTCTGTCTTTAGCATGTGAGGTTGGTTTCCAGGGCCCGGTGGTAGCACTACTTTGGGGGTTATCTAACTATTTTGAGTATACTAATCACGTTTGCTACTGGACAGAATTGAGTGCTGAGAAAAAGAATGGCACTGTCCTCAAAAAGTGTACTGGTTTACATACTACAAGTCAAGCAATAGAAACAGAAAATAAGTAAATTGCGTTAATGCATTCATTCAACAACGTTTGAGTTCCTACCGCGGGTCAGCCACTGGATGTAGGCCATTTCAGTGTGATACACACAGTGACACTTAATCAACCGGGAATATCCAGGAAGGCTTCCCAGAGGAGGTGATAACTGAGCTGACTATTGAGGGATGAATAGGAGGTATCTGAACGAAGGGAGGAAAAGGCATTTTAGTTCAAGGGAACAGCAAGTATGGACTCATCAACATATGCAATGTATGAAGTGTTTAGGAATCAGCAAGTCTGTGTGTGGCAGGCATAAAGGGCACACGTAAGTGAGCCGCAGGAAATGAGGCTAAGGAGATTGGCAGGTGCAAACCAGGAAGGGCCTTGTGTGGTACATTTAAAAATTTGAACTGCACCCTGAAAGCCATGGGATGCAACGAAAGATCTTAAGCAGATAAAGGCCCTGATCAGCTCTGCTTTTGTAGAAAACGTATTTTGGCAGCAGAGGGAAGGGCGAGTTGTTCGGAGGCGGAGTAGCCAGTTATGAAGCTGTTAGAGTGATGCAGGGGAGACGCCGTGAGGGCCAGGGGCAGGGACAGGAGCGGTGTGGGTGGGCTTAGGATGAGAGCAGGAAGACCCACTGACCTGGGGCAACATGTAAGGAGCATGTTCCTGAGGCCCTTATATACATTTTGTTGGTTATGCTAACCCAGGGAATAAAACTGGTGCTAAGCTGCATTGTGTATGATATTTTGAAACATTAAAGCTGCTTGGCTGTAATTCCAAATTATTTCTGGAAGTGTAACGTTGGAAAGATCTCTTTAACCCTTGACGGAATATTGGAAGTTTTACCCTCGTTCATCAAATCTGAGAAATCAACCATTGCCATAGCACCCTCAAAAGGAGAGGGACCACGAAGAGAGTTTGCTGAAAGGAATAATACAAAGGGTGTGGGCAGGGGTGAGGGAAGCCAACAGGGAAGAGGAAAGTGCTCTGGCTCTGGCAACAGTGGGAAGCTGTGACCATGCGTAGCTGCCAAGGGGTGAGAGGAGGGGACAGGTCCTGGAGGGAGTCCAGGCTGTAGGAATGAGCTGCCCCACAGGAGCTATGGCCTTTGGTGGAGGAATGCAGCCACTGCCAGCCCACAGCTCTGGAGGGAGGGAACCAGGGGAGTGAATACCCTAGACTCTCTCCTCTTGTCCTCCAGCTTCTGCCATTGCTTCCCATTGGCTGAGCCCACCAGGAAGCCAGAGGGAGGGGCCTGGCTGATACAGTCCCAAGGGGTCAGCCTTCAGGGCTTACAGCAGGGTCGAGAGTAGATCTGGATGGTCAAATGGGGAATTGCCTGGTTATATTAATTTTTTTTTCGTCTCATGTCATTCCTATGAATACATTGAAAGGGAAGCTATAAAAGAAATAAATTGGTTGAAGTATTCCTAAAACCTCTTCATACTCAGAGTTGTCACATCTGTGTATATTTTTTTCACACAGTGTCATCTTCTGTGCCACCAAGAACACAAGTCCAGATGCAGTGTTTCTTGAAAGAGTGCTCCGCTGGTGTCTCTGCACCCAAGCCACTGACATTCTTTTTGCAAAGATTGATGCTAGACCTTTTTTTCCCCTGCTTTTAGTTGTGGTGAAATATATATAACATAAAATTTACCATTTTAACCATTTTTAAGTGTTCATTCCAGTGGCATTAAGTACATTCCCAGTGTTGTGCAACCGTCACCACTATTCATCTTCAGAACTTTGTCCATCATGTCAAACTAAAACTCTGTCCCCATTAAATACTAACTCCCCATGACATTGGGGTTTTCTGGACCTTACTAGTGGGGCTAACAGAAGATTATCAAATGAATGTGTGCAAAGGTGGAAAATGTCAGTGACATTATGCCCGCCACCTAGCTGACAGCACTTATAAGGTGTCATTGGTTGTAAGATGCATCCTAATTTCAGAGATATTACAATGCAGGAAAAAGTATTTTGCCTAGAATCAGTGAAATATGATGACTGTTTCTAAAGAAGACCTACGACCAGTATTCCATGGATGGGTTTCAGGTAGGCCAAAAACTTGATCTCCTCTGCTTCAGGAAGGACAGGCAGGACCTAGGGTGGCTGGAATCCTCAGGCTGAAAACCCTTGGCTTTGAGTGGCATTATCCATTTACCCCAATGTACCCTAAAATATTATCATTTTCTGTGTGTAACATGATATGAAAAGGGCTAGGAAGTACAGCTCTGGAAGATCTCCATCTTTCGTCTGGCCAGATTTTTGGTTTTACATTTAATTCAGCATCATCTGGATGCATCAGTAGCCAGGGGATATTGGGTGCAGAGCTGCTCAAATATGCTGGGATGACTGTGGCAGTAAAGCCGCCATTCCAGAGGAAGACGGATGCATGCAAGCCATTGAGACCTTTCTGCTATGAAAAGGTTAAACAGAAGTGACGGCAGGGTGCCCATCAGAATAAAATCTGTGCACACCGTTTGAACCAGCAATTCCATTTGTATCGGTTAGGAGAGTTTTGGCTCTAACTAATATAAAACCAAACTCAACTCGCTGAAAGGAAAAGTAACTCCCTTTACAAGAAGCCCAGAGGTAGGGAGGCTCCAGGCTTGGTTGATTTTGGCAGATCAACGGTGCGTTAAAGATCTGGCTTCTTTCCATCTTTTCCCGCCGCCATCTTCTACTTCTTTGCCTCATTCTCAGGCTAGGTTCTCTCATGGCAATGTGATGGCTGCAGCCCTACAGAAAAATGTCCCCGCGCCCCTTGTTTTCTCAAGACCTCCAGCCACTTTCTGCTATTCCCATTGGGCAGAATTGAGTTGGATACCTAGGCACTAACCAATCCTGCTGACAGAAATGGGATCGCCTGACTGGCCTAAACCAATCAAGGCTTAAGTCTGAGTCTTGACAGGTGGGGTGGATCCTGAACCAAGTCAATTCTGTTAGCAAAGAAGAGGTGGAGGCATGTCTTTTAGGTGGACAAGCAACAATATCTGCTGAACCCTTTTTGTTTGTTTGTTTGAGACAGAGTCTCACTCTCTTGCCCGAGCTAAAGTACAGTGGTGTCATCATAGCTCACTGTCACCTCAAACTCCTGGGCTCAGGCGATCCTCCTGCCTCAGCCTCCCAAGTAGCTGGGACTGCAGGCATGCACCACCACGCCCAGTTAATTTTTTCTATTTTTTGTAGAGACAGAGTGCTCAGGCCGGTCTTGAACTCCTGAGCTCAAGCAATCCTCCCACCTCAGCCTCCCAGAGTGCTAGGATTCAGCGCCTGGCCTGAACCACTTTTAAAGAGCAATCTTACAAAACTACAACTCCACAGTGATTGTACACTCACTGCAGGATTATTTTTAAAGGCAAAAATTTAGAATTAATCTAGATATCCATCAATAGAGGACCGGTTAAATAAATGGTGATAAAGCCACACAACGAAATAGTTACCAGGAAAGAGTGAGGTAGATAGGTATGCAATCAACATGGAAGGTGAATGAGATGTGGTTTTCCGTAAAGAAATGTAGAACAACAAATGGGGTTTGATTCCATTTTGTTCCTTCTGTGTGGACTCATATATGTATATATTCAAAATAGAATTTGTATGTTCTGTTCTGGAGGGGATTAGGTTGGGGGGTGGTAGAGAGAGGAAATTTCATTTAATAGATTATACACTTTTGAACATTTGACTTTTTAAAAATGATATATTACTTTTTGATTTAAAAAAAAGTTTGCCACATGGGTAGAAGGTAAATAGAAAATAATGTGACAATATTGTATCACTAGTAATGAGACAATGCTCCTCCCCCATATTACAATAATGTAGAAATAAAGTGGTCCCAATTTATTGCAGTCTTTTCAAAAGTCTCATCCTACACTAGGTGTGCCTGATCTTTGGTAGTTAACAGTGTAGCTTCTTGAGCTGGGCTGTCTGATGTAGTAGCAACTAACCACATGTGACTATTTAAATTAAATAAAATTAAAAATTCATTTCCTCAGTGGCACCAGCCACATGCAAGTGCTCAACAGCCACATGTGGTCAGTGGCAACCGTGTTGGACATCCCAGATTATAAGACATTTCCATCATAGTGGAAAGGCTCATTGGACTGTGCTGTAAGCCTGACCGCTTGAGTTCAGCATAAGCTTTGTCTCTTGGCAGTGAGATGGCTTCAGGCAAGATATTCAACCTTTGTTCCTTAGCTTTCTAGTCATTAAAACAGTGTACATAAAATAGCATGTAGCTCATGGAATTGTGGAGCAGATTAAAATTCTACTTAGTGCCTTGCACATGGTAAATCATCAGTAAAGTTAACTGGTGCTATTGTAGTTGTTATTAGGAACCTTTCCACTAACACTGATTGAGCACTTACTAAATGCTGGGTATTGTTTTATGCATAAAATTGAGGTATGACAAGAGAAATAGAGGTTCCCCACCACACTAGAATGGGCAAGGTGGAGAGTCAGAGCTAGGTCTGGTCCCAAGGCATGTGTTCCTTGGTGTTTAACCTGTAAATGACATTTTTGAGGGGGGAGGGAAGGGTAGGACTGAGTAATTAACCCTCCCTCTTGTGTCCTGGCTCCCTTCTGCCCTCCCCTTCCCTTCTGAACAAAAGCTGACCGGATCAAAAGAACTGTAAGATTTCAGACTTCTGGTTAGTACACACTCACGCACATACACACACACACACATTCTCTCTCTCTCTCTCTCTCTCTCTCTCTCTCTCTCTCTATCTCTGATGACAGAGTGGCTGGAGATAAAAGGACAATGAAATTTATTAACAGCTGTGTACCCAATTTTCTGTGGTGTGTGAATTCTCCTAGTTTCTCCTTGTGGGTTTTCCAAAAGTTGAATAGTCTTTTAGAAGGAAACCACTATGTGACCAAATGAAGGAAGGGAAGCTCTTGCCAGAGGACAAAACAGGAAGAGACAATTATCTTGAAAAGCTTCTAATCAAAGTTAAAAATCATCATATGTCTCTGCTTGAAGGCTTGGTTGCACATACCCCTTGCCTGGAGGTGGGAGGTACGTGGGTGACTGGGGACATTATCCAGGAGCATCACGAGAAGAGGATGGAAGCCCTGTTTTCACTTACTGCATTTGGGAGGGGATTTGTGTCCCTCAGATGCTTCTTGGGCTGGACCTGGGTTTGTTTTAATTGGTAGAAATGGCACGCTTAATTGGAAGTCTTTAGAATTGTTTTCCTAATTGTGCTGCATGCTGTCAAAAAGATGCACTTTGTATCCATAATGAGGGTAAACCCCTGCCGCAGCACAGGGATAGGACTGGTATCTTTGGATAAGGTCTAGCTTTGTGCTTCATTTCTTAAGCTACAATTTCAGTTGGCTACTGTTTTCCTATGAGTCAACGTTTATGTTGAAGTTATTACCATGAACTGAAGTGCTATAGAAATACGCCTTCAGCTTTTTCAGTCTTCGTAAGCTGTGAGAGTGAGTGTGTGTGTGTGTGTGTGTGTGTGTGCGCGCACACTAGGGAAGAGGAAAGACAACTAACGCAGCTTTTGAAAGGCGATGGAGAACTGGTCTGTTAGGGTGTTGTGAGGCCGTGTCTGGAGATGAGACAATAGGAAGAAGATGGCGAAGCAAGACCAGCTTGAGCTGTTAAGCCATCTGATATTAACAGATGATCGGGATTTATCTGTACCCTGTGTAAACTGAAAATTGAATTCAATTTCTCTTTTTAGCTTCCAAGTAGTAGATTTGAAATCATTTGAGGCCCTTTACTAGATCATGGATAATTTACCTTGAAAAACTGTATTTGACTAGAAAAACAGAAAAGAATAGGAAACTTTTACTCTCTCATATCTTTTCTTCCTCTCCAATCCAAATCATGAGGTTTCTTTTTGTTTCTGAAATAGAATTTATTGAAAATAACTTGTAGCACAATGCTGAGGACATTGGCCACGTCGGCATCAACTAAGCTCCACGAGGGGAGATCCATTTGTGCACGATTTGTCGCTATGTCCCTACACCCAGCGCTGTGTCTGGCACATAGTGGCCATTCCATAAGTATTTGAATGTGTGAGTGAGTTTGTGGGTCCTAATCTGTGTGTGTGTGCCTGTATGGCAGTATCTTGGCTTTGAGAGTTAACAAAATTTCAATTTATTTTCATTGATGTTGGCTCCTTCCATGTTTGATGTGAAGTTGAGATAATCACATCCTTCATATACCTGCTTTCCAAGTTTTTCTTCTGTGGGATTGAGTTCAAGCATACATTTCTCATCCAACATTTCTTTTTAGGTTCATTCTGGTTTGGAAAGCTTCCAGACTGGAATGATTACAATCAAAAGAAGCTTTGGTCCTGATTCTTCCTGATGCTAACACACCTTCTCTCTCTCTTTTTTTTAAAACAATAGCATTGCATCTTTGATTAATGTTATAAAGCCCTGAGATCTTCAGAATGGGGCATGCCCACCCAGGAGGTATATGAAGACGTTATAAGGTACTCGAGCATCGAAGTGTTAGATTTGGTGTCCTCTACTTTGCTATCCTTGAGTTCCTAAAACTGACCTGCATCAGAACTCTCTGGGCTTGGAGATATTTATCCTCTCCCACCTCTTTTTCTTTCCATCATCCTTCTACTCTACAAAAAAACAAAAGCACCACCACCCCCCATCTCAAATCTTACTAAAGTGCATGCTTGGCATATAGAATCCCTTGAGATAGCAAAGGGACAATTTCATTTGACAATTCACATTTATTAAATACCTACTATGTGCCAGACACAGTTCAGGATGATGAGCTACCACAGTGAACACACCAGTGAGACATTTCTGTCCTCATGGGGCTTTCATTCTAGCAGGAAGAGATGGCCAAGAAGCAAAAAGATGTTATCCATGCTGCTTCCTTTAACCAGGGCCCTATCATTTTGCCATTAACCTCATGAAGAAATACATTTCCAGAAAATGTTTCCTTCTTATGTTTAGTAATTATTTTTCAAAATGTATATATACATTATTTTGCTCAATTGTGTACCAGTAATAATTGTAATGAAGACTCGATCTAGCAAAATTGTTTAACACTTGGAGTATCATAGTAATGGGAAATTAAAACAAATTAAATCATAATTCATATATGTATTTTTATTGAAGAGAAGTATGACAGAGTAATCAATAAAAAGCCTATAAGTATAAAAAAATTACATCATGATAAAAATTCTGTGGGGAAAGTAGAATGAATTATAGTTTCAAGAAATAAGGGAACGTAAATATTCTAACTAATATTAAATAAGAGCTTGTTCATATATTTTTAAATGGATAATTATTGGTATCATATCACTATAACATTTAAGCTTCATTGGATACATATAAAAGAATGTCATTATTTTACTTTAAAATTTAAATATTTTTCCATTACCAGAAATTACATCCCTTGTGACTAATTTGAACTTATGGAAAATGTTAAGTATCTACTTAAATATGTGCTGGGGGCACATAATTTTTCAAGATTTTTATGGGGAAAGGGGGAGCTATGTAAACAAATATCTATAGACCAAAATACAGGTTATGTTTTTTGGAAAAGGAGGAAATAGATGGAGTGGCACAATAAATACATGACAATATTGTCTGGTTGTAACCAGTATTTGGCAGAATCATACTAAAGCTTTTCCTGGAGGGATGGAAAAAAAAAGTGTGAAGATCACTTATAAAATATTGACTTAATAATCCCTGGTTTTAAATGCCCAACATATAAATATGAGCATGGTAATTAAATTTTGCAATTATTTTGGACTGTCAACAATAGAGGCCAGGAAGTTGTGATAACATAATTAAGATACAGTTATAGGTTGATGAACCTCTCTGCAGCTATAATCTGGAAATGATTCACACTCAGACACTACCACAGACAGCTGAGGGGCCTCCTTCGTAGGGAGTTTGCAGGAACATAGCTGAAGTTTGGTAGATCCTTACGGTAGGCACAGCATGCACACCATACATGGCCTCCTGGGTTGTGCAACATGGCAGCCCTATTGTACTCTCTGCTTGCAACATATTTTTGTTGAGCACCTACTATATGCCAGGCAGGTTTGGGCCATAATCCTAAAGGACCTAATCCCAAATGCCAAAATCCTGAATGTTAACGTAAAAAATCAAACTCCTGAAAATATAATCTAGAAAAAATAATAAAAAATTCTTTAAGAGATATTTATTTACATTTGTATAAGGGGATTTACTTCAGAAACATATAAATACACTACAAAACACTTCACAGGCCACTTTACACAATAAAATAGGTAACAATAATATACATAGTTTTGCAAGCGTAAACACTCAGGTATACTAATGACAGTTGCATGTGTATAACAGTTAGGGGCAGACGAACTGTATTCACAAAGAAACAGGTGAAAAAGCATGAATGTTTAAATTCATATCACTATGGTTGGTTAGTTGTATGCACTTGGTTTTATAACTGTGGTGATCTGAAATACTGTGACTGGCAACCTAAGTCTTGGCATAATCAATCAAAAACCGTTATGGGTCACTGTCACATATACAGTCACCCAAAGAACCAAGATCTTGAGAAATTTTACCTTTCACAAATGCAGATGTAGAAAAAGGACATCTCTTCATTAATTGAGGAAGTTTTAACATTTTTATGTACACGAAAAGTCAACATTGTGATAATGCACTTTTGTGGAGTCATATTTGCAAAAAAATGCATCAAACAAACTGGAACTCTCTAAAAGTCTTTGCACAATTTATATCCAGTTTTGGAAATGATGTCAAGATGAAATACATAGCACAGTAAATTGTAAAAGATAATGCTGATACTTTAAAATGGTGGAGAAAACTTAAAAAAGAGAAAAAACAACAACAAAAAAACCTAAAAGGAAAGTTCGATATATGAAAATGTGTATCACGGGGATAGATTGTGGGCAATTGCACAGAGGTAGTCCGTAAGAGCCGGCCAACTTTCGTGGTCACTAACTATATTTTGAATGCTTGCATTGGTGGATGGATAGCTCCTTTTTTCTTTTAGGGCATGGCCCTCCTCAGAGAATACACGGTGCTACTCTTTGAAATCCTTCTGTGATTGAATATACACCAACATGAGCATTCCCTATTAAATTTTCCCATCTTCCGTGCCATGCTTCGATGTTGTTTTGGGTATGTGGGAATCCATTCTGCATGCATTCACATACAGACGGCAAATTTGGCGGAAACAGTACTGGTGATCAAACAGCAACACCGTTGCTTAAGTGTCTTCTTATCCTACCATGCATGTAATTATTTTCGAACCAGTCAATAACTGCTGGCTTCATCAGGCACATGCAGCTTTAATTCATTAAAATCTCCTGGAATTTCATCAGCTGAAAGTAATGCTAATGCAGACAAATGGTGCATTTTAAAACTGAAGTTTTCCCCATTGCATTGTTGTATGGCCAATCCGTTCATTTGAATTTTCCACCAAATGCAAATAAAGACAATAACAAGGTAATAGTTTCACCTAACATGATGCCACTGACATCATGCAACAATCCTGCACATAACCGAAAACACACTAATCCCGTCCCCAGAATTCAACGTTCAGGCTTTCAATATTCAGGATTTCAATCTTTCAGGATTGTGATTTTCAGGATTTTAGATATTAGAGATTTTGATTTTTAGGGATTTTGATGTTTTGAGATTTCAACATTTGGGATTGTGTCTTCTGGGATTGTGATGGGCATCGGTGCTAGGCACTGTGCTAAAGGATAGATCATACTGCTGAGCCAAAGGACATGACTTGCCCTTGGCTGGTTCAGTGTCAACCTCTGGGGAGAATCAGGTGAGCTTTATGGGGGACAGCAGAGAGAGAGAGTTAAGAAGAAGCTTCCATGCATGCTTGTGTGCCAGCAGAGAGTAAGCATGCAATATATGTAAGCTGTAACTAATTGTTAAGAAGTAGTGCTGCTGCTGCTTAGTGGTATTACTATTATTAACTCTAACCCTAATTACTGCCACCAGCATTACTACTCAGATCCTGCGTATTTTGTTCAAGGGCACTGTTGAAAAGAGCACCAATCTGGAAGCTATCTTTTTAAACATACTAGGCACTGTTTTAAGCACTTTGTGTACTTTGCCTTATTTATTCCTCACAGTAACCTAATATTATCTCTCTTTTACAGATGAGGTAACTGAGGCACAGAGAAGCTAAATAATTCGTTTGAGGACACACAGCTATGAAATGGTGGAGCCAGGAGTCAATCCCAGAGAATCTGGCTCTGTGGTACTGACTCTTAATCATGGCTTTGGCCAGGATGTGGGGCCAGGATCCCAATCCAGATCTCCCACGGACCGTTTTGTACAGCTCCCACAGCAGGCTTGGGAGCTGTCCCCAAGGGAACGGCCACACCCGACAGTGTCACCACAAGTATATAGGGTTCCCTTGCTTACGGCCTCCTGGGCCACTTTCACCTTGTGATTCACCTGCCATCAGAAGCTGCTACTGAATTTTAATTCACTGTTTAAGTAACATCAAACTGCCTCGCCCTAAAAATCCTTAGTGTCATTGTCACTGAATGGATTGAAACCGTGCCAAAGTTGCTTTAATGATTGAGGTAGGGAGTGCAGAATTCACATAGACTCTGAATCTTAACAGCAGATAGCACAAACTTGGGTGTGCTGATGTCTCCACAGTGGGACATTTTAAGGTAGGGTGACCATCAACCTACACTGTAAAAACTAAGGCCAGTTCTTTGATCCACAAAGGTCATAAGATAACTTTGAAATGTTTGGTATAAAATGGTGGCTTTTGGCCTGCTTGTTTCACAAACGAGCACTCACAAGTAAATGGATGTGCCTCCAAACAGCTGTCTCTGGGGCCAGGCCCCTGGCCACGTAGTGCATGGCACCGTTCACAGTTGAGATTCTGGCCAGCGACACCAGCCAGCTGCCACTCAAGAGCAAAGAGTCCTTCAACCGTAGGCACACCAATGTGCCGCTGGGGCTGCAGGCTCAGAGAGCATCTCTCATCTGGCAATGGATTTGTTTATATAATGCATATTTACTGAGGACCCATTACTTAGCAGATACTGTTAAGTATTAGTTTTACAAAGGGGAGTAAGATGCAGTTCTTATCCTGCAGAGACTCAGAACCTGATATGATAGATAAATGTGTAAACAGATCACTGAATCGTACTGTGGCAGGTGGATATGGACAAGGCTTGGGGATGACACCCAGGAAGCAGTGCCCATCCAGTGCCAGGAGGGGGGGTCAAGGAATACTTTCCAAAGATGAATGATGAACAGGAACCTCTGGATGGAAAGGTCGAAGAGCATTCCAGATAACACAGCATGCACAAATACATGGAGTCATTGAACTGTTTGGTGGGTTTGAGATATTGTAGGGGATTAGGTGAGAGGGACCAGCAGGGATAAATGTCATGGAGTGCCTCATGTGTGATGCCAGTGGATTTGGACTTTATGCAGAAGGCCACGAGGAGCCCCTGTAGCTCTCTAGGCACAAGAGACATGGTCAAATGAGCATTTTGAAAAGTGTCTCCTGCCGCAGGGAGGAACATGATCTGGAGTGGGGGTGTGGGGTGCTGGACAGGGGGAGGGGCAGTGAGTCTGGAGGATGGTAGACCAGCTGGAAGGTTCTAGTAGTAACCTTTGTGTGAAATTGCTCAAGAGAGATTTTGGGAGGTAGAACAAGCTGGACTTGGTTTTGGCCTGAATGTAGAGAGTAGGGAAAAAAGTGAAGTTCACAGTGACAGAGTTCTGGCTTGAAAAGTGTCTGGTCCTCCACTTTTGGAGGTGTTTGTGGTGGCATAAAAGAAAGGAGAATATAGAAGAGTAGGTGACAGAAACTCCAAGCAGAATGCGTCGATGGGGACTGTTAGTTGTCTTCCAAATCCGATTCTAAGATCTTTTGATTTCTAGTTGAGCTAAAGAACAACTACATTTTCCAGGTTTCTTTGCATCTAGGTATGCCCCTGTGACTAAGTTCTGGCCAACTGGGTAAAACTGAAGTGTCATGTGGTAACTCTGGGAATCATCTTTGAAAGACAGCTGGCATGCACCTCTCACGCTCTTACCTTTTGTTTCTTCCTCCATCCTGCTGCCTGGAACGTGGCTGCCTCCAGCTTGGATCATGGGGGCCAAAAGAGGAAGGACCTAGGTAGGTCAACCTAAGCTCAAAGGAGCCTGGATCTCTGAGGACTTAGAGGAGCAGAGTGCTCTACCTGCCTTGGATTGCTTGCTTCCAGACTTAATTTACATAAAACTAACAAAGATTTATATGGCTTAGGCCATTTTCATCACATGCAGCTGAACCTAACTAACTCTAATTAATTGATGACTTCACTTACAGATTTGATCCATATTCTAATTTGAGCACTTTCCAGTATTATCAGTTCAAATAAATGTTTTTATGGCTATTCAATGAAGAGTCTTAGACAACTCATTTCCATAACTCCAATTTCTGTTGCTACCAAATTCTCAGAGTCTTCTTGAGAAGACTCGGTTGGTCAGGACAAGTGAAGGGCATGGTGAAGTGTGTGTTTGGCTCTAACCCCTGACTTCCTGCATAATTCAGAGAATTATAGTTGGTATGTCTATTGATCTTGTCTTTTTATTCTGTATTTTTGATGTTTTAACATCTTGGGGCTTTGCTGACCCTGGAGGGACTGCCCTTCCCAGAGCTAGCTAATTCCTAGAGATAGCAAACAACTCACCTCCAAGCACACCTTTCCTGTGCAAACCAACCAATCCAGAGCCTCTACCCCCAACCAACTTCTCTACTGGGCTTGTATCCTGTGGGCCACTATTCCCCCACTCTAATTATCCCAGGGCCAAAACCTAGGCAGCTAGGGACCACCCCTGCACCCCAGAGCCTGGTGAAATTATTCAAACTCACCTAAGTCTGCTCACTCTGCCTTGCCCAATCCCTCCTGGGGAAACCACATTAAAGGCTCTTGCGCATGTTTTCTCCCCTGCTCCCTCATCTCCCGACCAATGCTGGTGCTTCCTGGTATGGCCCTGCATGGCATGCCATGTCTCCTGCTTCTAGGGATCTGTAAGCATAAAATAAACTTCTTCCATTATGACAGTCATTCCCACATCTGCATGTCTTACCATACCTGATTAAAACAAATCTCACGTACTCTTTTTTTGGAGACAAATTCTAACTCTGTTGCCTGGGCTAGAGTGCCGTGGCATCAGCCTAGCTCACAGCAACCTCAAACTCCTGGGCTTAAGGTATCCTTCTGCCTCAGCCTCCCGAGTAGCTGGGACTACAGGCATGCACCACCATGCTTGGCTAATTTTTTCTATACGTTTTTAGTTGTCCAGCTAATTTCTTTCTATTTTTAGTAGAAGCAGGATCTCACTCTTGCTCGGGCTGGTCTTGAACTCCTGACCTCGAGCAATCTGCCCACTTTGGCCTCCCAGAGTGCTAGAGCCACCATGCCCATCCTCTCAGGTACTCTTGAAACAATGTGTGCCTTGATTTTTCTGGCTGAAAGACCAGTGTACAACTCTTAAGAAAGGCACATCAATAAAGCATTTTGGAAGAAAGAAAGATGCGAGAGAGAGGACCCAATAAAATGATATTCATTCATATTCATGGCATTTGATTTACCAAAGCGATGACTCAGTTACTGCTGAGCGTTCATGTTTTAGATGGGATGCATAATTAGTTATTAATAAAGGAATGTTATTTAATCCTTAGAGTAAGTACATAATCCTCTAGGTATTTACTGTTTCTTTTCTCTGAATGTTTGTTCTATTAATTCATGTTTGTGTAGCACTTACAAATGACATGTGGTACTTTTACACAGGTAAATTATATGCTTAATAAGAAATAAAATATCTGCCCCCAGGAGCATGTAGTTAAGAAAACCACGTTACTTAGAATTAATGCAATATACTAGGTGGTTATGACTAAGACTGCCTTTCATTTAAAAGGGAAGGAATCCTCTTTCTGCATGGCACAATAGAGCATGTTGAGTCCTGAATGAGTCATCCCCACGCATGGTGCTGGAGACCTGATCCATCACCTTCCTTCTTGTTACCAGGTGCTGCTGCCAAAGCAATCATGCACCGAGAGCAGCTGTTTGTGAGCTGACGCTGACACATGGTTCAGCATGTAGTGTTTATATAGTTCAAATAAACCTAGGATATAAAAATCTGTATTTACACAACAGATAGATTAAAGATAATAATTCATTTTCCAAAGGATTCACCACTGCATACACTTTTAAAGTGAACCAACCCTATGTGGTTAATACGATTTGATTTTAAAAACATCCCTTCTATAGGCATTTCTGAAGGAGAGGAAATCTATTGTATAATTGAAGTCAGGGGACTTAGGGCTTACAGACATGGAATGTGGCAGTTTATTTTTTAGTTCATTTGTGACTTTACCTCCACATTCCCTCAACTTCTAAGTTGAGATGTTCTTTAGAAAGTGTCATGGGGTACAGAGATGGAGTCTCAATTGCAGGATATTAAAGCAGCGGTCCCAAACCTTTTTCAGCACCAGTTTCATGGAAGACAATTTTTCCACCGACTAGGGGTGGGAGGTGGGGAGAGATGGTTTGGGGATGATTCAAGCGCATTACATCTATTGTGCAGTCAAACCTCTCTGCTAATGATAATCTGTATTTGCAGCTGCTCCCCAGCGCTAGCATCACCGCCTCAGCTCCACCTCAGATCATCAGGCATTAGATTCTCATAAGGAGCTCGCAACCTAGATCCCTCCCATGCACTGTTTACAGTAGGGTTTGTGCTCCTATGAGAATCCAATGCTGCCACTGGTCTGATAGTGGAGCTTATGTGGTGATGCAGGTGATGGGAAATGGCTGTAAATACAGATGAAACTTTGCTCACTCGCCCACCACTCACCTGTTGCTGTGTGTCCAGGTTCCTAACAGACCATGGATTGGTACTGGTCCAAGGCCTAGGGGTTAGTGACTGCAGTATTAAAGGATTTATTGAATATATAAAGTTCTAGCCTTCTTTAATGTAATGTAAATGCTAACAGCCTTTGCAAGGGTCTAAATAACTTTGTCTTTGTTAGAGCAGTTTATAGCTTTCTGAGGACATTACAAGCGTTATTGTATTTGTTCTTCATAATGATCGTTTGGGGTAGAAGGCAAGGCAAAGTTTTCATTTCCATTTTACTTATCAGAATCCGAAGCCACATGGGTCAGAAGAGGTGCAGCTGGGGCTAGAACATTAGCCTTCTTCTCCTACGCCATGGCATGTCCCATTAGCCCAAGAGCACCTGCTCTAACTGCAGTTGGTTGTGGAGTGAACCAGTGACCCCTGGTTTATCATTTTGATTCCCTAAATTTCATATAATATTCATCATCTCTGCAAGAAAACCAGTCCTCCTTATGACTCCATTGAAGTGTTTTAATCAGCTCTGACATGAGAATTTAGTGATTCCTGGATTTCTGTAGATCTTGATAGTGGAAAATATTTACTCTTGAAGCCCTTAGGGAAAGTAATATGAGTTGTGTTGCATTCCTGCCAAGTACACATTAACTTATTCATAGTAAGTAGGAGAAAATACTGAGGGATGCATTTATTTACTTGTAGTGATGAATATTTATATAGAATGGGAATTTTAAAAACACTTGGAAAATAATCCAAATTTTAAGAGAAATTATATTAATAGTGCTCTCTTCAGTAGTACTTGGCAAACTGTCTTAGGGATCGAAAACTCAATGCAAGCATTATATAATAATTTTGCTGTAATAAATGTATCTTTAAAAGAAAGATTTAAAAAAGAAAGATACAGTTACTGTCCCACAAACACACAAGTTAGGATAGACACTTTGGGAAGGTCAACTTTGCCTAGAGTGAGACCTCAGGGAAAAATTGTCTTTCCCATTCTGTGCTCAGAGGGGAATTCTCCCCTGACTAATGGACAGGCACTGAACCCAAGTCAATGTGATTCGAGTACAGGTAATAGCAATCACCCATGGGTAGCAAGAGCCTTCTGTGGTTTCTATTTTTAGACAAAAAGGGGTCCCTGTCATGAACCAAACTGCTGTTGAATGCCTGATGCTAGAAAGAGCACTATGTTGTACTTGACTGGCTACAGAGGAAAAAATGTTGATATAATGGTGAACACCCGATTCTTAGAACAAGATGGAAATCTCCTACTTCTCTGGACCCATTAGAAGCTTTCAAGACCAATGACTATATTTCATGTGAGACCTTCACGCTTACTGAACTTTGTTGAGTTTTATGCATAAAATTTCCTTAGAATTTGTGGCCCATATCCTTTTTGACCTCTGTTTTTTGACGTTGTGGGGAATATTCTTGATTTTTTGAGCAATTTCTTGGCTTCTCAACCATATCGACTCTAAATGCAAAATGAGACAATAAAAGTAATACCTATTACATAATAATTAGTATGATAAGGTAGCAATATGATATAGTAGAAAGGTCATGAGTGTTCAAATCTTCACTTGTCTTCTTTCTAACTTTGTGGTCTTGGATAGATAATTTAGATATTTATGTCACATATTCCTTATTTTAAACAGGAATAAAGACGCCCGATTTGCTGGGTTGTTGTGAATAGTACATGTAGCAAAATAAGTACACTGAGTACTAGATACTTGGCACTTAAAAATGTCAGTTTGCAAAAGCTAGAAGTAAAGTTCAGCTTGAGAAGAGATTTGTCCTTGATCTACTCATGTATTCTAACGTTCATCCATAAACGCTTTAGAGCTGACAAGTGGTCAAGCTTTTATTTGTTGCATATTCAACACAGTTCAGCCAAAGCATGCAAAATGCCACTCTCTAGGATAAGGATGTTAAACAAGTTTTATCTCCTGTGCCATCCCGATTCATTCATTCTGCCTGCCTAAGAGTTGTGTAGCCTCACAGGGAAAGAATGCCGTCATTGATTAGTCATGCCTGCTGTGGAGCTGGGAGAAGGGAGTGGTGGAGTGCATGCAGGCATTTTCTTTGCCTGGCCTAAGATGCTCATCTTTGTGTCTCTGCTCAACACCAGAGAGACTTATAGATACCTGATTCTACTACCGTTGAGCTGCGTGCAAGGTGCTCAGAGGTAACTTGTTATTGGAAAGGCAGCTTGTTGAAGTGAGGATAAGGCAGGGCAGAGAGCTGGAAACCTGTTCTCCTGGCTTCACGCCCCCACCACTCCATGCCGTGCACCTCGTGCTTCAGCCGCACTGAGATGGCCCCATTTCCCAGGATGGGCCCTGCCCCTCCACAACTACATGCCTCAGCACAAGTTCTTTCTACTGAGAATGCCATTCCCCACCTTTTGCTCCATGGCAAATGCTACTCACCCTTCGAGATCTGGCTCAAGTGTAGGTTCTTAACATAAGGAGGCCCAATAGATTCAAGCCCAGAACTTTCTAGTGTCCTCAGCATCCAGCTCACAGTAGTCTCTCAATAAATTATGGTTGAACAAAGTACATGGATAGAAGGAGGGAGATATTGATCAGTTGAAGATCACAAAGTTTCCTGAGAAAATAATCCAGGTTTGAGTACAATGTAATATGTCCCTCTGAAATTTGTAAAACCACCTTGTTTGGGTTTGTTTATATTTTAAAGGGGTGTGAGCCCTGATTACATGTTAAGATAAAAGTCTAAGTTTTAATATTGTATTTGAAATGGACTTACTGAATTATGATTGAGTCTTATGGGAACTGAGACAAACAACATTTAAAAAATTGTAGCAAAATACAAAGAACATAAAATTTACTATTTCCACCATTTTTAAGTGTACAATTCGATGGCATTCCGTACATTCACAGTGTTGTGCAACCATCACCACCATCCCTCTCCAGAACTCTTTTCATCCTGTAAGACTGAAACTCTGCCCATTAAAACAATAACTCATGACTGGGCATGGTGGCTGACGGATGTAATCCTAACACTCTGGGAGGCTGAGGTGGGAGGATCACTTGAGGTCAGGAGTCGAGACCAGCTTGAGCAACAGCGAGATCTTGTCTCTACTAAAAATAGAAAAAATTAGCCAGGCAACTAAAAATAGAAACAAAAAATTAGCCAGGTGTGGTGGCGCATGCCTGTAGTGCCAGCTACTCGGGAGGCTGAGGCAGGAGGATCACCTGAGCCCAGGAGTTTGAGGTTATTGTGAACTAGGATGACGCCATAGCATTCACTCTAGCCTGGGCAACAAAGTGAGACTCTGTCTTAAAAATAAAATAAAATAAAATAAAATAAAATAAAATAAGTATAAAACAATAACTCCCAATTTGCTTCTCCCTCCAGCTCATGGCAACCACCATTCTACTTTCTGTCTCTATGAATTTGACTACTCTAGTTACCTCATATAGGTAGGATCATATAGTATTTGTCCTTGTGTGACTGAATTATTTCATTAAACATAATGTCCTCAAGGTTTATCCACGTTGCAGCTTGAGTCAGAATTTCCCTCCTTTTCAAGACTGAATAATATTCCATCATTTGTATACATTTTTTTACCCCATTCATCTGCTGACAAACATGGGTTGCTTCCACCCTTCGGCTATTGTGAAGAATGCTGTAAGTTTTGGTTGTTGATTTGAGATCTTTCTTTGTTTTTAAATGTAAGTGCTTTGGACATTTTTAAATAGAGCCATTTACATTTATTTATCTTGGTAACTTTACAAGAAGAATCAGTGAGCAGTTGGCAGCACTCCACCCCAGGTGAGGTACCCTCATTAAACACGTGCCCACTGCTCATATTTCAGGTTCAGAGTTCCAGGCATCTTCTGCATCTGAGACTCTGGATGGGCTCTTCCTGTTTATGTAACCTCATCAAGTTTACACTAACTGGCATTATGTTAGACTCAAATAATTTTGTTTTATGGTGACTATGTTTATATTCAAGGATGGATCCGTTGTGTTTTGAAACACAGCACTCAAAGGAAATCAGTCTACTTCTTTTGCTTCTAAAGTATTTAAGAAAAAGTGCTACCTTAACTTCATTAAGAATAGATCTTGGAGGCCAGGCACGGTGGCTCACCCCTGTAATCCTAGCACTCTGGGAGGCCGAGGCGGGTGGATAGCTCAAGGTCAGGAGTTTGAAACCAGCCTGAGCAAGACTGAGACCCTGTCTCTACTAATAATAGAAAGAAATTAATTGGACAACTAAAAATATATAGAAAAAATTAGCCGGGCATGGTGGCGCATGCCTGTAGTCCCAGCTGAGGCTGAGGCAGAAGGATCGCTTGAGCCCAGGAGTTTGAGGTTGCTGTGAGCTAGGCTGACGCCATGGCACTCTAGCCAGTGCAACAGAGTGAGACTCTGTCTCACAAAAAAAAAAAAAAAAAAAAGGAATAGATCTACTGCGGTAGGAGTCAAACAAAAGTAAAGACAGTAGTAACTTTTCAGGGAAATAGGAGACTTAGAGTTACATAGGCTCTCTCAGTTTGTAACCTGGATGAGAAACACGTTTGGTTTGTGTCTACTTACTTGGTATGGCAAGCAGACTCATTGCAACAAGGGCTGGAAATACCCCTCTGTGGCTACAATGTGGATGGGTGGGGTATGTCAATTAGCATGTATTCTGATGCATGCAACAGAAAGCCGCACTCTAAATGGCTTAAGTAATGGAGCAATGTATCATCTCCCATCACTGGAAGTTCAGAGGCAGGCAGGCTCTGGAGTAGCAAAGCTTAGTTATGTGATCAAGGACCCAAGGATCCACCTTGGATCATCTCATGGTCATTAGGATGGCTGTGAGCAGCCATAGGGCAATATTCTTCCTTAGTCATAGCCTATAGGAGAAGAAGGAGGAGAAGGAGGAGGACTAAGAGGAGGAGGAGGAGGAGGAGGAGGGGATACCTTCTTTTCCTCACTCAACTCTAAAACATGGAATTAAAGTCCTACACTGTCAGGTGTGGTAGCCACTGGCCATAGGTGGTTATCAAGCACTTGAAATGTGGCAATTCCAAACTGAGATGTGCTGTAAGTATGAAACACTAAATTTTGCAGACTCATGTGTGAAAAAAGTAATATATCTTATTAATCATTTTTGTATGGATTATATAAATGATAATAATTTGGATGTTTGGTATTGAGTTACATAAATATATTTTTAAAACTAATTTTGCCTGTTTTTTTTTACTTTTTAAAATGTGGCTACTATAAAATTTTACATTACATGTGTGTCTTGCATTATGTTTCCATGGGGGCCAGCTTTGGACACAATTGGACAGCCACTGGACATGCCATGTGAGATTGTCGGAGGCCAGTCATCCAGGGGTGAGTGGATGCCGGACAGACGATTATGAACACAATGTCCATCATGAAGGGGGAGGAGTGGAGGAGCATGGTGTGTCTCTATCCTCATATAGGACTGGAAGAGGTGAAAAAAAAGACTTTTCAAGAAATTTAACCTACTCTGGGATTTGAAAGAACGCAAGCCCTCCGAAACCCATTCCTCTTTTTCTTCTCTCAGGACTGTTTTCTCATCTACATGAGGCCATTCCTTACCCTGGTCGTGGCGTGGACAAGATGGATTGAAGGGTGGCAGGAAGAGGAGGAGAGGTGAGGGCGTGGCGGCGGAGGGTCAGCTGCACAAATGGAGGTTCTATCACAAAGGGAAAAGACGTGTCAGAAACGCCACGTTTGAACTGCTTTGCATTAAACTTATTCTCCCTTCATAGGATGGGTCATCCCAACAGACACTGCTTTTCTGCTTGCTGTGTTTGGCCAGCGTGGAAAAGAGCACAGAAGGCCTTGGCAGGTGGGAAGGATTGATTCTTACCTGGTGTCCCAGGTAAGGCAGGTGGATTCTTACCTGGAGTTCCATCTTTGGGTGGAAAGAAGCTGGGAGGGGTGGTATGGTGTCAATTTCTCGTACAATCCCTAACCCGTGATTCCTCACAGGGTTGCTGTTTCAATGCTTCCATTTCCTTTCTACCCTCTTAGCCCTGTATGTACTAACCATTTTTGCCCATCATATTCTAGAATATGGAGTCTTCCCAGGTGTTGTCTGGCCCCTCTCTTGGTAACACCTTGCATGTGTGCTACTCATCATTGTGTGGCTCCTTCCAGTTTTTTCAAGGTGTCATCCAGACCATCTGCTTTGGAATCATCTGAGGAGTTTGTTTCAAAGCAGATTCCCTGGCCCCTCATCAAAGCTACTGAATTGGGAACTCTGGGTCAAGGCCTGAGAATCTACATTTCTATCAAGCTCCCCAGGCTACTCCCACCCTCGCCAAAGTCCAAGAGCTTCAGAGTCTGCTACAGGGAGAGCAGATACAGGCAGATGTAGAAGGGTCGTTTCTTGATGTGGTCCCACATGAGCATTTCCTAAGTGAGGGGAATGGGCATCTCTCCGTTCTTCAAGGGCCATACCTGGACAACGCAGGTGAATTTGTATCTAGCAAATGTGGCATTCATTGGGGATTTCCAGAAATAACCATGGAGACGGGAGGGTGTGAGGTCCTTCTGTGGGGCAAGTGAAGCCTAACAGCTTCAGTATTAATGCTAGCCCACAGTTAAGCTGCTGAGGCTTGAAGGTGGTTAAGTTACAATCATTACAAAAAATTTGCAAAATAGCAGGAAAGTATCACCCATAAGGCCTCTATCCCAGCACTTCTGTGGCTTCAATGTATGCATTTGAAGCCACATCTGTGTGTTAGACGTGGGTGGAGACATTCTTGCTTGTTTTCCTGGCTCTGTCCAGATTGGTGTGTCTCCACTATAAATTCAAGGACTCACCCTTTCCCTTTATAGAAGGGCCAGAGCTCCTTCAAGCTGGCAGAGCAGTTGGAATTGCCCCAAAGTGGGAGTGCCCTGGCATTTTCTGCCACCCAGGCGGTGCTGGAGATGTGGAGTGGGCATCTGAGTCAGCTGCCTGTCCCAGGGCCAACATGGGCATCAGCTCTCCACTTCTCTGCTGTGGCTCTGTAGCGTGGAGTGTGTAAATGCATATAAATGTGTGTGTGTGTGCGGGGGGACTATAACTGGGGGGACCCAGAAGGACTGGGGAGCCATTGGCCATGTTGTGAAACTTCCATCATTCCCAGAGAGCCCAAGATCTAATGTTCCTTGGGTTGGAGTTGAACAATGAAAGACTAGACCAACAATTTCCTTTCCATGTATGGAAAGCAATCTCCTCCACTCGGGCAGGATTCAGCCTCTCATCTTCAGCTTTCTCACTTGCAGTTCCCAGCACATAAAAAGGCTTTGAAATTGGCCACAGTACCACGCAGAAAACTGGAGTTTCAGATTTTCAGACGTCTGGAAAGTGGGAGGTCCTGGAAGACCAAGTCCACAGATGGGGGAGCCGGGGAAGTGAATGGAAGCTGATTGTGGAGCAGAGAGTACCAGGAGCTCTGGAGCCCTGGGTATCCCAGAACAGGCTTCCTCTTTGAAGAAACATCTCTTCCTAATCTAGACAGTCAGCTCTCTCAGAATATAGACATTTTTTTTGGCCATTGACAACATGAATTGTTAGACATATTTCTGCCTACCTTTTTTTTTATCTTACCTGTGAAAAACAGTTTTTTATTGTATTAAAATTCAATTGCCCAAGAACACTTTGGTATCCTCTAAATATAAATGCAAGAACAGCTTCCGTTAGGGCATTTAAGGCAGTCTGGGGTCCCCATTATATGCAGGCTGTGTTCTATGCAAGGGATTTATTCTGCAAGTGAAATGTCTAAGAGTTATTATTTTTCCCACATAGCATATTTATTTCTTTTTGACAGTGTTTGAGGTTATGGACTCTATTTCTAGATGACAAAAGGAAACAGTATACAATAACATCTGTGACATTGGACTGGATAAAAAACCAAATATACTCATTTTCTTTTAGATAAGGACACCCATTTCAATAACTGAAGGGATTGGGAATATTTAATGTTCTGAGAACATGCTAAGCTGAATTTAAGTGAAAGATGATCCCTGGTTCATTCTTTCTTGCTTTAAAAATAAACTACATAATTAAATGGCTATAGATACTTCTTTTGTGGGGAGAAAAGCAGCAACCAGATGCTTTGCAATCATGCCAGCAGGGCAGTAGTTTTCCTAACCCTTCGGCAAAATAGAGAATCAATACGAATCAGAAAAAAAAATGCTAACAAAAGGCGAAATCTCATGGGAGTCATGGGTGATAAAAGATTAAAAATGTGAATAAAACATCACAGGTCAGCTTTAAAAGAGATGATGTATTTCTCTGCCTAGGCAAAGCATCTAGCCTCTAACCAGAGGCGCAAATGGACCTGAGGAGTCGAAGAGAAAGCCCCAGACCAGCCACTTCACTTCCCCTCACAGAAAGGACTCTCCTTTCTTGGGGAGACATTCACTTCATAAGCAGCATTTGGAGTCAGACATTTCTTCTGGGTGCAAAGTAAAAATCTTGGGAAATATAAATCTTGCCCATGCATGATTTCTAGGATTAATATAGTTGGAATTTGAGAACAAAGAGACCAGACTTGCTTTCAAAAAGGAAAAGATGATTATCTGCTGGTTCATTTTGTAGACGAATAAGACCCTTTAATATACAATCCAGAGAAATGATGAAGTCAAAAAAGGTCCAGTATAGACTGAATTCTGACTAAAAAGGTAGTGGAAGCCATCTTCAATTGGAGAGGCTGTATGGACATGGTGGAGAGGAGCTCTCAGTGGTTGATAATTTTTCAGGGGTCATTCGTTCTTGCTGAGTGGACTCTCATTATGGGAATTTCCATATTCCAAAGCCAAATTCTTCTTCTTCAGAAAAAAATACAACCACCCCAGAAAACATTATTTTGGCATACAGCTGTGATCAAAGAAATGCATTTGACAAATATAAATCAATTTTATTATTTTTTGCCAAATCATGGAGAGTGGGTCTGTATCCTCACCACTTGAAAGAATGCAACTCACCGCCAATCAGAGGCCGTGTATTGGGTGCCTGGGCACCCTGCTCTCAGGTGTCTTAAAGTTTCTGGTGGACCTGCACCTGAGCCCAATGGTTTCAATTGGCAATAAGTCTTGCCATGATAAATTAAATATCTATTTTAATAACTAGACTCTGTACTAGAAACTTGTACACAGATCTTATAGCACTTCAAATTTAAAATTTAGAACATTTAAAAAATGTTTCATGGAACCAAATTTATATCCTTGTGTTAACGTGAACTCCAGAGCTTATCACAGGGGCTTAGTAACAATATCTAGTTCCTGTTTCTCTTTCTCAACTGGCCATGTGGCTTTTCTTCACCTTTTGAACTTCATGTGATATGGCTAACACTTACTAAGAACATACAAATGTGCTAGGCGCTGGGCTAAACCCTTTATTTACATTTGGTTTTTTGTGTTGTTGTTGTTTTAATTTTTTTATTTTCTATTTTTTATTGCCTGGTGTTGTAGAATACATTTGTTTTTTGCATTTCATTCTTGTAGCATAGCATCCCTATGAGGTAGAAGCTGTCTACCTTAGAGATAAGGAAACCAAGGCTTGGAGAACTTGGCCAAGCCCACCCAGCTCTACCACTACAATCCAGCCAAGGCAGTTTGAAGCTAGTCAGGGCTCTTAACAGGCGCTCCCTGCAGCCTCCCTTGGAGTTCAGTCAGCGTAGACTTGTGTCAATATATTCACCTGCCTCTCACCTTATTACTCAGCTAATATCCCTACCCTGAAACTGCCAATATTTTTAGTCCTGATGAATTTCATCCAATTTTCTTCCTTTTAGTTTTGCCTTACCCATTTATTTCCTGTTTCCAGAATTGTCTTGCACAATACGTAGTTATGTGGAAACGCTTGTTTTCTCAGTGTTAAATGAAACTCATATCATTGTTTGATTTATCGTCCTTGTTGTTCTAGCTTGCCTAGCTTTAGCAATATAGTTTTCACTTCAATTTAGAGGCAACCTGTAGAGGAAATAGCTCAGCATCTGTTTTTTACATATTGATGTACGAGCTCTACAGGTTATAATGGTGGCTTCTGATTGTGCAGTCTCTGTACTGCTCTTTTCTTTATTCTTTCTGAAATGATGACACAAAACTTTATCACCTGGCTTGATCTTTTCCTGGAGCAATCTGCTATTTGTAGAAAGATTGAAAATGCAGGGTTTTTTCTTATTTTTTTCCTCTTTCTATGGCTCTTCTTTCAGATGAAGTGTTGCGCAACTGGTTTCCAATTCTAATTAAATATTCTAATTAAAAAAACACAGGAAGAACTTAATAGTACAAAATAACATTTGTGAACAATAAAGTAAAATATTAATGCCTCATGTTCATTATAGCATTTAATAATAGCGAAAAGTTGAGAATAATATAAATGGGCCCCAATAAGGAATTGGTTAAATAAATTATATGTTATCCATATGTTGAAATATCATGCTACCCTAAAAGTTATATTTTAGAGCAGTATTTTAAAGGATAGGAGAAATGTTTATGATAGATTATTAAGTGACAAAAGCTATTGATAAAATAGTATGAGTTATTCCTTAATCCATGAATTAGTTAGATATGTATTTTTATTTCCAAAATTTTTTTAAAAAAGTTTTGCTATCATTTTTATTGTTGAATAATAATCTTTATATTATCATGGACAGAGAACATGATCTGTATGATATCAGTTCTTTAGAATTTGTTGAAATTTCCTTCTGATTTGGTAAAGGTTCAAATTTTAGATTCAGGTACCTGATTCTATTTATGTAAATGAATATATATATTATATTAATATAATAATATACTTATGTTGTATATATGTATAAATATCTACAGATCATCCTTTTTGTATCTATGCAGACATTTGTATGTACATATGTATAGATATATATGTATACTCACAAATATTTATATTATATAAGTGTACAACTTAGACTAAGCCTGTCAACAATGTTATTCATATTATCTAATTCTTTACACAGTTTCTGCCTGCTTGATCTCTTAGTTTTTAGGAGAAGTGCATTAGAATCTACAAGCACCATTGTAGATTTGTTAGTTTCTCCTAGTAATTCTGTCTATTTTCATTTTATGTATTTTAAGTGCATTTATTAGATAAATTAAAGTTAATGGTTGGTAGATTTTTTTTTAATAGACTTCTCCTTTTGGTAATATCTCTCTTCATTCCCGCTGATTTTCACCTTGAATTATATTTTTACTAATTTTAATATTACCACACCAGCTTTCTTTTAGTTACTATTTGCCTAAAATTTTCCCATTTCTCCCCCCAACCCAGCCTTTCTGGATCATTTTGGGAGTACGTCTCTTACAAATAGCACATGGCTGAATTTTGGCTCTAAATCCAATCTGAGGATCTTTGTGCTTTAATAGTGATTAAGTAGAGTTATTTAATCTATCTTTCATGTCTTTTAATTATCATTTTGTATTTTCCATGTCTTCATCTCTCAGGGCTGTATTCAGGATAATTTCTTCAAATTTTTCTCCCAATTCACTAGGTTTTTCTTCATTATGATCTAACTGGCTGTTTAACTCATCTATTGAGTTTCTCATTTCAATATGACTATTTTAAAATGCCAAGTTCTTTGTTTTCACATCCATCTGTTCTGATTTCATAGTGCCATGTTACTTTTTTATAACATATTTCTTTACTGAAACACTTTAAAATGCTTATTTGATTTTTTAAAGTCGGAAACATTGCTCTTTAGCTTTAGTTACTCAGGTTTGAATTTTACTGTGTGTTGAGGCTGTAGAGTATCTGTCTTGGCATTTGACTACCTCATATGTTCCAAAAATGTAGTCTCATCTTACATAAGCATTAGGTGCTGTAGGACCTCCGTGTATACTCTGTGCTGTGGAGCTCTCCCAGTGGAGAAGTTTCAGGAACATCCTCTGTGTAGGCCTTAGGGGGAAACCAATTTTATACTCACATATTGGCTTGATTTTCATTTTACATGATAGCACAAGATTAACTCCTATATACAAGATTGGGCTTGACATCCCAATTTTTCTCAGATATCTTCGAAGCTAAGGTGTATGGTATTAATCTTAGTGATAGATTTTTGTCTGGATTTTGGAATTTAAAGGACACATCTTTGACCAGTTCCAGTATGCAATTGACTATCAGACCCTATGGGATTAACCATTTTCTTTTATGGGTTTGACATTTTATAACTTAAATATCTACCAGCAAATGATGATCTATTGGTTGACCTTGGCTATATATAAATCAGGATTTCTCAACCTCACCACTATGAACATTTTGAGCAGGAGAATTTTTTGTTGGGGTTGGGTAGGATAGCTGTGCTGGACATTCTAGAATGTTTAGCAGCATCCTTGGCCTCTATAGACTAGATGCAAACACTCCCTTCCCCAAGTTGTTAAAAATGTCTACAGACATTACCAAACATCTCCTGGGAGGCAAAATCACCCTCAGTTGACCTGCTGCCATAGGGAAATGGCATGTTCCCTTTTAAAACTAAGTGTGAGTTTTGCTGAGTTAATAAACCCATTTATTTAGTCTATAATGTGTATAAGGCACCATGCATTTATGGAAGCAGTTTTTATTTAGGCACGGAGAAAGAAAGCTGTAGTCTGTCATATTTTTATGAAACCATCTACAGTATATGACAATATTATAACAGTGGGCTTCAATCTGTACAATGAAGACAATCACTCTGTCCTTTCAGAGCTTTTGGGAGAATGTCTGCAAAAGGGTTAAACTTTAGGCCGGGCACTGTGGCTCATGCCTGTAATCCTAGCACTCTGGGAGGCTGAGGTGGGAGGATCACTCAAGGTCAGGAGTTCAAAACCAGCCTGACCAAGAGCGAGACCCCGTCTCTACTAAACATAGGAAGAAATTAATTGGCCAACTAAAAATATATAGAAAAAATTAGCCAGGCATGGTGGCACATGCTTGTAGTCCCAGCTACTTGGGAGGCTGAGGCAGAAGGATCACTTGAGTCCAGGAGTTTGAGGTTGCTGTGAGCTAAGCTGACGCCATGTCACTCACGCTCCCCCGAGCAACAGAGAAAGACTCTGTCCCCCCCCCCAAAAAAAAAAAAAAACGGTCAAACATTGCTAACACTTAGCTGTCACTGGATAAACTGTAGCTTTTATATTTATTATTATCCAAACTGGGCTCATGCATACAGACCAGGGCCTATTAACTAGCTTGACTCATCTGCCCCTGGCTACATGGTATGTGTCACACCCACACAACTTTCTGAAATGTTTTCATCAGAACAACCTCAGTGTCCCTAACCAACGCAACAAGCAAGCTAACAAAAGAATTAAAGAAAATCACATAAAGCAAATCAGTGCTTGACCAATAGTTTAAGTTCATGCTCCAAGTTCTATCCATAGCCGAGAGGAGTGGTGGCCTCTGCATCTAGCGGTCCATCCATGCTGTTTATACCTTGGGTGGCACATAGGTCCTACTGATGGAGGAGTACATGACCGTTAGATTTCTTCAGCCTGGTTCATTATCTGTTTTAAACTATCAGGGCTCCATCTGAGCAGGCCAACGGGAAGCCTGCTTTTGATTTAACAGTGCTCTGAACAAGCTCCTTCTATGGCTTTCCAAGAATTAATTACAGAGCTTAGTAAAGGCGCCTGCTGCAGAGTCCCATGGATAACTTTATGAGCAATTACAGCAGCCTCATTGATGCCAGTAGAATAAGAATTTCCTTGGAGGACTGCTTAGAAAGAGAGGACTGGCTTGTGGAAGTGTAGGCACACAGGTCTCCCGTCTGTACTTACAGGGGAATCTAAAGTCGGGAAGCAAGGAGAGATTGGTTCACCATCACACAACGTCTTTGTTATGGGGCACTCCATGCACCTAGGCTTGTGTGACTTGGCAAAAGAGAGAGAGAGAGAGAGAGAGAGAGAGAGAGAGAGAGAGAGAGAGAGAGTGATCGTTCTGATATGTAGCAATTGGAACCCTGTGGAGGGAAGGAAACAAAGTGCTCAGTGGGGAAGGGAGCAAAGCTGAAGACTGCTGGAATGTAACTGCATGGCCATGACTCCGGAATCCTTCAGGCTGCAACTCTGGGGATGAAGCAAATGCACGCAGTGGCTGTTCACCTACTTCAGCAACAGAGCGAGTTCCTGAGAGCATGTCTAATTCCTCACCAAGAAGTTTCAGTCGGTTGTGTCAACAGGATGCAAAGCTGAGGCCAGTGGGAAGCAGACAGAGAAGGTGGGTCGTCGGCGGAGCAAGGATGCAGGAGTCATCCTGGAAACAGACACTGGCTGGATCCTTCAGGCAGGCTCACTGCTCACTTGGATATGCGTGGAACTGCCATGGCTACTTATTAAAAGAATGAAGCAATGAATGACATAGCACTGGTGTAACCTCACAATCCAAACATTTTTACCGTTTTGAGATTAGAGTAGTGGGAGGCCCTCAGCGGTGGTAAAGATGGTAGATTCCAAAAAGGTAGACATTTTAATATAAATATCTGCAGTGAAATCGAGGTTACATGGGGATTACTTAGGGGTCCTTCTCACCAAGGAGTCCTATGTCCCCCTCTCTCCTTGTTTCTGGTGATGCTGGAGACAAGGTAGTCTCCCAGGGGCAGGAATAAAGAGCATGGCCTCTGGGCCTGTGCTGCACATTCTGGTTCTGTTTGTGTGCACATTCTCATGCGCACAAGAAATGTCATGCTTGCTGTTCGCCTGACATTTGTGAGTTTTCTGTACAGAGGCCTGGGGCCCCTGGCCAAAAGCTGCTACAGTAATTGAGAAAAGTAAATTTAAAACTAGAGTTTGCTCTCCTGATTTTGTCCTTTCTAGGGTCTTTTAAAAAATAAATACAGTTGGCCCTCCATATCTGAGGGCTCCACATGTGCAGATTCAGCCAACTTTGGATTGAAAATATTCCGGGGGGAAAAAAAATCCACAAAGTTCCAAAAAGCAGAACTTGAATTTGCCATGCCTAGAACTACACTGAGTCCTTGTAAATGAAGTGACGTGTGGGCATTGTATTAGGGATTACAAGTAATCGAGAGGTGATTTAAGGTACACAGGAGATGTGTGTGGGTTATATGCAAATACTATGCCATTTTTGTAACGGACTTGAGCATTCTCTATTTTGGTATCCGAGGGAGTCCTGGAACCAACCTCCTGCAGATACCGAGGGACAACCGTACTTGTCAAACAATCTTTTGTTCTTAATCATTTCTTTCTCTTCTCACATCTTTGGGAAATGAAATTCTCTGTTTGAATGAGCAAGTCTTTTTCAGCAGCTTTTGCCAGATAGCACACGCCTGGAGTGGTTTCATTCAGCCTTGTGGCTTTCAGAGGGAGACAACTCCTAATTTCGCATCCCCAGCGCAGACCTCCCTCCTGACCTCCAGGCCCTGTCTCGTTCCACCCACTCACCCCCTCCACTCGGATGGCTAATTAGACATCTCGAGTTAAACCTGGCCACACCTGGACTCCTGAATTCCCTGCTGCACATCAGCTGCGCCCACATTCTCCCCGTCTCGGGAACTGGCAACTTCAGCCTCTCAGCTGCTCAAGCTAAAAACCTTGGTGTCAGCTCAGACTTTTCTCTTTTGCTCACATTCTCTCCCTCTAAAGTGCCAGGAAAATTTGTGGTATCCAGAATCCCACCATCTCCCCCACCTTCTCTGCTACCATGCTAGGCTGGGGGGTGGTGGTGTCTCCGCGGATCACGTTAGTTAGATACGTTAGCATCTTCTGGTTGGTCTCTTTGCCTCTACCCTGGCCCCCTGAAGTCTGTGCTCAACACAGCAGCCAGAGCGATCCTTTTACAACCTAAGTTTCATCATATCACTCCTCCACCCACAACCCTCCAGGGACTCTCCATTTCACTCAGAGTCCTGACAGTGGACTCCAGGCCCGACGTGATCTGCACCCCACTGCCCTGTCCCTCTTTGCCTCCCTGATTCCTTTCTGACTTTCCCTCTTGCTCACTCTGCTCAGCAGCACTGGCCTCTTGGCTGTCCCTGCTCAGGGCCCTGCACCGTCTGTCCCCTCTGCTGTGTGCTCCCGTAGGTATCCATGGCTGCCTCACCTGCAGGGGCACCCGAATATCCTCAGTGAGGCTTGCTCTGGCCACACTGGTCAAAATGACAACACACCTCTCTTCTCCTCCAAACTCTTAATCCTCTTACCTTTGCTATTTTATTTTTCTCTAACCCATGTGGGTTAGGGAATATATATTATTCACCTTCTCAAATAATATGTGATTTCCTGGTCCATTTGTTTATTGTCTATCTCTCCCAGTTAGAATGTAACCTCCCTGAGGGTAGATAATTTTGTCTATTTTGTTTAGTGCTACATCCCATCTGCCTAAAAGCTTCCTTGTATATGGTTGTTGTGCATTACGAATGTGAAGAATGAACACCTTCCTTCCCCATGATTGAAAGTGTTTTAGATACTATAGAAACACGCAAAGGATTTCAGTATAGCAAGGATACTATTGAAAGAATCACTTTGGGTCAATTTCATTTTTTTCCTCTTGACCCCTAGTGTATGAGAAAAGAGTCAAATCCATTTAATTATTAGATTCGATTGGCTGGAAACTGCTCAGCACAGGAAGGGACCATCCAGACCATTCTTGCACCATGTGCTGACCCCTAACACAGAGCCCTGCTCGTGGTAGATGCTCTAAAATGTCAGTCAAATGAGCAATGAACAAATTCAAAGGTTGGCCTTGCCATCCTTACAGACTACTATTCTAGGTCATCAAAGCAATATGAATTATTTATATATTTTTATTAGTAAGAGGTAAATTCACTTATGTAAGTTAATTTTTAAAATTGGCGGTGGGGTAGGGTGAGAGGTGCTAATATGGGAAGAGTTTACCTGGGAGTTGGAAATCCTGCACACCAGTTCTGGCCCCAGCATATTGTGTTGTACTATGTGATGCCGTGAAAGCCATTTCACTTGTCTGAACAATCTGTTTCCTTTTCTAAAAAGTGCCGACGTGGTGGGAAATATGCAGGGTTGTTTCCAGCTCTAAACGTTCTTTCTTTCTAAGAAAAAAAGCATCATTCACTTTCATTCCCTCCCCATCCCTCCTATTCCCTCCCCTCCTCCTCTTTCCCCATTCCCTTCCTCCACTATGTGGGGACAAGGCTATGGAAAAAGGTGTACTAGTGTAGGAGTTAATAGCTCAGACTGGGGGAGCAGCTAGACGGAGTTTGAATCTGGATCTACTTTTTTTTTTTTTTGAAACAGAGTCTCCTTCTGTCCCCCAGGCTAGAGTGCAGCGGCGTCAGCCTACTTCACAGCAACCTCAAACTCCAGGGCTCAAGCCATCCTACTGCCTCAGCCTCCCAAATAGCTAGGACTACAGGTGCACACCACCAGCCTGGCTGATTTTTCTATTTTTTTGTAGAGATGAGGTCTTGCTATTGCTTGCACTGGTCTCCAACTCCTGGCTTCAAGCAATCCTCCCACCCTGGCCTCCCAGAGCGCTAGGATTACAGGTGTGACCCAACACGCCCTGGCGCAGCATCTACTTTCTATTAGCTGAATGACTTAGGGTTAATTACTTAACTTCACTGAACATCATTTCCTCATCTGATAAATGGGATGAAAAATTCCTACCCTACAGGACTGTTGTATGGACTATCTGAGATGATGTTAATCACGAAATCTGGCACAAAGCAAGCATTCAGTAAATGGTGGCTGTTCAACAGGGTGAGTGGGAAGGGGAGAGGCCACATCCGGCATTTGAGAGTTGTAATAACTCAGAGGTGGAAATTGACTGGTAGGGTAGAGCTTTTCGAGTCATTTATTTTAGGACACACATAGAAAACAGGAAAGGGGTTCCATAACTACATTTTTGGAACAACAAAAAAGTTGACCATTTTCTCCAAAGAATCATCCCTGCCTTTTCCCTTCTTACTCTTTGCTCACAGTAATTACAGAGAAGAATGGGCTTCTTCATAATGGATGGATGTATTTCACCAAATGTTCTTTTTCCTGCTCTAGAGAACAAAATGCCCACCTCCATTAGAAAGTAAATTCCTGTCCCTTGGAACTGTGATTTGGGCTTAGTATAATATAAGGCTATGATTTTCTAAATTACAGTAAGTTAAAAAAAAAAAGAAAGAAAGAAAAAGACAACTGAGTGTTTTTTCTCCAAAGCAAAATTCATGAACAAAACTGATGACCTTAACATGGTATCCAACAAAGTCCCCTCTCTTTATATAGACCATCATTAGCCTTCTCTGTGAGATCCAAGTCCTGCATATGTTTAATTACATGTAATTTTTGGAGATGAAGGAGAAATGATTAAATTATCTGGACTCCAGAAAAAAACAAAAGATCCTTACTTCACCATCCATCAGGCCTTGACATCTAGAGTATTACATGCTATAACTCAATGAAAATATTTCACTTGAAAGTACAGTGCCCCGTCCATGATATCATTAAAGGAAATCATTAAGCATTTATGCAGCACTTTGTGCCGGAAAAGTGCTTTACAGTTATTTTTATTGCACACCAAAAACCTCTGAGGCAGGTCCTTCTCTGCTTCTTAAAACCAAAGCAGAGAGAGGAGATTAAATTACTTAGGGTCTTAGAAAGAATAAATGAGTGGATCAGAATGAGACCTTTGAATCCACAGTCAACTGTTTCAACCCATTGAATCGTTAGGTTAGACATTATTCACTGTATAAAGTGTTATCTGATTTGGGATTGGCTTTTTCTCTTTAATACCTAGATCATTGATGGCATAGACATCATACAAGAGCTACGCCATTTTCAATCACATATTTCATCATGAGCATCTCCGAAGAACACTAAATTCCTGAAGAAATTTAGTTAGAATGGAAAAGTCAACACATTTTAAAAGATAGATTTTGTTATGGTATGGTAATAAACACTGAAACCTCTGTGGCTTAGCCTTCTTGCTAAGTTTTGCATTCCAGTTGGTGGGATGCATCTTCCATCTGGTGACTCAGGGATCCAGGTTCCTTCTAGCTCAATATGTGGTTTCCAGGATCACTGAAGAAGAGGGGGGTGAGTGGGGGAACCAGTCTCTGCTCCTAAGTACTTTGGACCCAATTGGTGCACAGTCCATCAGCCTTTCTACTCATTTGGCCAGAGGTGGTCACACGACTCCCAGCCTAACTGAAGCAGAGTCTGGATGTGCCAGTGAGGGCATGGCCCCATTTGGAGAGGACTTTCGCCTCTTCCATAGATGGATTTTAGTTTGATTTGGAATCTCTCTTTTGAACGTTCAATTCAAAATATTAATGATAATATTTACTGCCTAAATATTAGTAATTTACTGCCTATTAATGATAATATTCTGCCTAAAATAGGTGACACGATACCTCTTATAACATTTCTTTTGCGGTCTCACATTTCCTTAGCGCCCTATCATTTTCAAAGCCCTTTCACATGGTTCATCCCATCTGATTCTAGCAGAAAGAGAATTTCTGATGGTCAGGGGGACTTCTGAACTTCCCTTTTATTTCTTCAGGTTCAGCAACTGTGGCACCTGTGAAGCAAAGTCTACAGTGTAAGAAGAACATATCCTGTTAGCTCGACCCCTGGACTATCACGGAAGGTTAAAGTCGGAAGTGACATTTATTTCATCACTGGAACTAAATCTTGGTAGACGATTATCTCATCCTTTGTTCGCTATTAGTAATATCGGTGATGAACTCAGCCTTATCTTGACTGTGTTTGTGGAAGCAGAGAAGACTGGAGGAAGGGTGGGGCTGGCCTGACTGAGTCGGGGGCCAGGGCAAAGCTAGACCATTCCCAACACTGCCAGCAGCCCAGCGTTGGAGGCCTCACCTGCTAGCTTGTTAAAAGTAGCTATGAGATGATTCTAAAGTTAAAAAGAAGCTAAGATGGAAATGAAGTGTGAAATGGCATGGAAAGGAAGGAGTAGTTGAAAGTTCTGGATCATGGAATGATTTTCTTTAGTGGTGCTGGGTGCAAACTTAGATTTCAACTTTCCCCTCTAATGTATGCTCTTAAGATGGCCAACAGGGCAGATAAATCCCACGGAATGGTTTCTGAAGGAGGCCAATAATGAGTTTGTTTACAAATTGATTGGTCAGTCCTCTGACTTTATCCCTTAAGTCCTCAGCTACTGCTGATAATTTTGACCTAATTTTGGGAGGAGATTATATTTGGCTGGGTTGCTGAGCTCTTTCTCAGAACCTCTTCTCAGGAAAGCTGCCAAAGGCTCTTTTTGTAACTGTGTTGTGAAGTCTGAGGAAAGTTGTTTTGGGTCATCGCCCAGGGCCTGATGCCCCAGTTGTAGACATACATGTTGTGATCTTTATATTCCATTAGAGATGGAACCAGACTTCTTCAACCTTCTCCCACAGCTCTCAATAACTAAAAACTTTCTCTGGACCCTACCAGTTGCCTGATGAGAAGAAGCAAAGATTCCTACCTCTCTATTGTGGCAATTTCTCAGTCTAGTGCAGTCCTTCTCAGAGCTTTTAAAACCAGGATTCCCTTTGATAAATCACAAAAGATTTCATGGTTAGTGTGCTAGAAAGGCTGGTATAACTCCCTTAAACTCTACTTTATCCTTTGATTTGAGTACTTTGGATAAGTTTCTATTTCTTTCTTTCTTTCTTTTTTTTTTTTTATTTTGAGACAGAATCTTGCTCTGTCACTCTGGCTAGAGTGCAGTGGTGTCACCATAAGCTCACTGCAACCTCAAACTCCTGGGCCCAAGCGATCCTCCTGGCTGGTTAATTTTTCTATTTTTAGTAGAGATGGAGTCTCGCTCTTGCTCAGACTGGGGTTTCTGTTTCTTGCAATCACACATGCCCTAAGTAAGCCTCTGGAAATTGGAACGTGTCTAGAATTGTCACTAAAACATAAGCAAGTTTCACCTCCAAAATGTGAATAAGACACTGTTTTCCTCATGACTAATTTTCCTTCCTTCCTTCCTTCCTTCCTTCCTTCCTTCCTTCCTTCCTTCCTTCCTTCCTTCCTTCCTTCCTTCCTTCTGTAGAGATGGGGTCTTGCTATGTTGCTCAGGCTGGTCTTGAACTCCTGACTTCAAGTGATCTTCCTGCCTTGGCCTCCCAAAGTGCTGGGATTACAGTTGTGAGCCACTGCACCTAGCCATGACTAATATTTTTTTTAGAATTCATAATGATTATGTCAAGATGCAGCCTTTTCTTTCATTTTGGTTTTTTTTTTAAAGTAACATTTAATCAGAAGGGAGATATATATATATATATACATATATAGCAAGAGGGATAGAGAGTGATCCAGGGGGATTTGGGTGAGAAGAAAAAGGAGGAAAGAACAAAACTCCATGTTAGCCTTTGCTGCTGTGTTGTGAGCTATTCTTAATCCTGTCAGCACAATTAATGAGGGAAAAAGAGTCCCCAGGAGAAATGTAGCTGGAGGCACTGACCTGCCCTCCATTCCCCTCATGCCAAGAGGGACAAAGTCTAGAGAAAGTTTCCCCAGTGAGAGTTACTGGGAAATGACTCCTTGGCCCTGGGTAAAACTTGCTTTGTTTATCAACCTCAGGGGCAAGTTAATTTAAGGTCAAAAGTATACACAGAGTTTCAGACGCAAAGGACGAATCTCTCTCTTCAAACATGTACAGCTTAGATGGGGAAGAAATATCTACACCCTAGAAATGAAGAGAGGACCTTCCAGGACAGCGGTAACTCAGAGAGAGCCTGGGAATTCACAGGTAAGAGTCCTGGGGAAGTCCGGCTCCCACTCTGGAGTAGCCGGGGAAGACTCTAGGAGAAGGAAGGCGGATCCTAGGGACAGCTTAGAGGAGGCACAGCTGCAGATGGAAGGGGTGAAGCGGGAAAGAAGGCGGACGGAGTATCGCGTGTTGGAACAGCAGGGACGGAGGGGCCTGATTGGAGGGAAGGTTTGGCGTTGGGCTATGACAGGTTAAAATTGAAACATTTCTGAAGTTTACACTTCCTCCATCTAAATGCCAATTACACCTGAGTCCGCCCTCTGTGAAAGTGTTAGCTATTGGTTTAGTCTGTGTGATCCAAGAGAATATCCAACTTTATTTCACCCATTACAGTTAAGCAGGCTCTCCTGGGATTCAGATACTGTGTGATTTTGTTTTGGGGAGCTCAGAGGGAGAGAAAGAGTGTGCTAATAAGAAATTCACCGTTCTCTTATTTTTAAAAAGGAAACCCCAAATTAACATTTCCATAAAATTTCGGTTTTTGTTTATAATTTATGAACCCGGTTCCTAATTTTAGTACCTAAATTGAGGTGCCAGTAGCAACAGGTAGGTGTCATGCAGTCATAAGACAGCCTCACAGGTTATGCTTACAAAGCATTTTCACATTCATTATTCCATCTGGGCAGTCAATACTGTTCCCAATTTTTATTCTTGTTGTTAGAGTTTTCCACAAAGTCACAGAGCTCCATAATGGAATGGTCCAAATTCAAGCCCAGGTCTCCTGACTGCCTGGCTAAGCCCTCCCCAACCCTGGGCCGCACCAGCATTCAACAGTGGAGATGTCCATTACGTAGGCCAAGAGGAGAAACAGCAGTCCTCCGTGTGCACGAGAACACCGCAAGCCAGCACATCTCACTGTGGTAGGGGCACAGATTGATCAGCATCCTTTGGAAAAAGCAATTTAGCAAAATGTATTAAGAGCCTTAATACAGTTTCTACACTTTGACCCAGTAATTCTACTTCTAGGAATCTATCCTATTAATGAGCTATGTGGCCAAAGGTATCCACAGAAATATGTTTACTGGAATACTATTTATAATAGCCAACAACAGGAGATTAGTTACAAACATTGTGGCATATTCTGGTGATGGAATATTATCAGAGTCATTAAAAAAGCTCAATTGTTAAAGTTTATTTATTGACAATAAATAAATATTAAGAAAATATTTACAATACAAGATCAAATGAAGAAAAAATCAGCATCCAGATAGTACAACTAACAGCGAAAAAAGGAAATATACCAAAATGTTAACAAAGCTTAATGGTGGGTACTGAGATTACAAATAAAAAATTTTAAATTTAATACCCATTTCTCGTGTTTCCTATAAAGAGAATGTAGCCATTTTATAATCAGACAAAAAAGATTACATTTAGAATTTTAAAAAGTGTAAAAGCAGCCAGTGAAAATAAACACTAAAAATAAGGAGTAATTAGGAGATTTAAAGTGGTCATTTTACCTGGACTGGTCTATAAACTGTATGGCTCATGTTCAGGAAAAAGCAACCAACAAATAAATGTAGTGCAAATTTGTTACGTTTCCACGGAGAAGATTAAAGACTTACGCTTTAAAGATAAAACCACAATGGCAGTAGAGCGTGTGGCGAATATTGAAAGCTAGCAAATTTGGCTCTAAGTAGTTGAATCACTTCCGTGACCTGAGCAAGCTTTACTAGACACGTAGGAGCTGGGCTCTAGCAAGCCTGGCTACAAAAGGCTCTCGAACGTTCCCCGTGGCATGTAGTCATTTGGTCTCTTCCCCCGTTGTCTTTGGCCTTGGCCTATTTTGCGGCCTGAAGAGCAGCAGTCGTCAGAGAGCTACACACACAGCAAGCACAAGCCCAGAGATATTTTGGAACTTTCCAGGTGGGAGAGAAAGAAAGACGTACAGGACAGACGTGAAGGATTCAGGGTTAACACTTTGCCTTTTGAGGAGACTTCAGTCCTTGGAGGGCTTCCCGTCTGAATTTGGGGAATTCATCAACAGGAAAACAAACAGCTGGCAGGCTCTGCGTTTACTCTGCCCTTCTCAAGGTTGCAACATAAATTTCCCAACTTGGAAAGCGTGAAGGCCGAAGGGACATTTTGTGAGTTCAGGGCCTCTCCTCTGGTCTGTGTGAACCACGTTGACTCTCATTTCGGGAAAACACAGGCACCGGCCCACAGGGTGCCGCGGAGACAGTGCTGCCACTGTGTGACTCGCTCAGGGCAGACTGGGGAAATGAGGGCTGGAAAACTTGAGTTCTCCAAGGGAGAGCTGCTGGGCTGCTTTGGAAAAAACCCACTTATGCCAGGTGAGAGAAAGCCCCGAGAAGTTCTCACTGGGTGAGTTTGTAGCAGCCTTGCCATGAAAAATACCCACTGGTATTTTAATAGTGTCCGAATTGTAATATAGCTGGATCAATTCTGGAAGCCACCTTCTTCAGCGCCACTGGAATATTTGTGTTCTCACTCCTAACATTTCCAATGAGCAGAGAAGCTAACGCTGGAAACCCCTACATATAATCCAGAAAAACTGTCAATGTAACATTATAAAAATTGAATATGTGTCAGAAGTGGATTTAGAATCTGTAGGTTAATATTATTTTTGCAATTAGGTAATGAACGGATGTTAATTTACTTGCACTGTGTGATTAGGTTAATTTACTCCAGAATAATCTTGCATGTTAAAAATTAAAAATGGTAGCGATATCTTCTCATTATCAATCAATGTAGCAGTAGCACTACAGAAACATCATTATTTTGTACTCAATTGTACTCTTATAGGCAGTCAAATAAGCACTAAAAATGACAAATTACCACACTCCAATAGATCTTTAAGTACCTACAAATAACCGTCCATTTGTGAATGGTTAAACTTACTCAATTATTTTTCCTATAAGCAAGATAGCCTATTTCCTTAAATAGAAATCTACAGATAGTACTTGGAGCAGTTTAAATCTGATAGATAATAGTGCCACAGTATGTAGAAAACAAGAGAGGCTTACAAAAATAAAGCTAAATAGTATATCATTTTTTGACCTTCACAAATATAAGTGTTCTATCTATGGATCTATAAATTGTTTAAATTTCTTAATGATGCAAATGTGCTGATAATGGTCCTACACTTGCTGGAACTATGATTCTGTTAATGTTTTGAAAATTACTTTAATTAACCTTATTTCATCTTGTAGTAGTTATACAACACTTTTATATTTTTTTACTATGCATTAATTTGTTTCATCATTAACCTTGGGTTTTACCATTGGTAATTATGGTAATTTGTAATTTAGGTAGAGTCAGGTGCTAGTGCATTAGAACAATACATATCGTGGGTCCTGTTAATAGCTTTAGTAGTTGGAATTCTTAAGTTTACAGGGAACAGAAAAATAACCTGGAAGGCTGGAGGTATGGGAGACAAGGTTCAGCAGAAAATGCCCAGGCATGGATTTTAGCTCTCCAAAGACTCTCATGGAGGAGGGGCATTCTGGGTGGTCAAGCCTCACCAGACCCCCACAACTCCTCCTTCTGTGATCAGAGAGGCAGGAATCTGTTACAGAAGAAGGAGGGAACGAAGAGGAGACAGTGGGCAGCCCCAGACAGTGTCCACTCTAACAGTTAATCAGATTTACTTTAATATCAACAGCATGTGCTGTGCCCCCGACTCTCCCACGCCTGCCCTCCACATCCAGACAGCCAAGTACCATATGCAACGGAGTCTTGGGTTTTACATCTGCATCCCCAGTTTGTTACAATTCTCAAAATCCCAGGTCTCAATCCTTATAGTTTTTTCTAGAAACCACTAGTACCCAATTCAACAACCTCCTGCCACCAGCACCTGGAGGGCAGCAGGTGTGGCAGAGGCTCTCATGCAAAACGCATAAAGCCGGGTCTGGCAGTGACAGGAGTCATCCGTGCTGTTTGTCAATATTCACAGCACTTGTTTTCTCTGAAAGTGCCATGGCGGTCCGGTAGAGGGCGAAACTAACTTCAGCATAGGGGACCCAGCAAGACAGAAATGCTGCAGACAACACGCTCCCTTCCTGATTTGGCCAGCAGTCTGTGTCATTAAAATTCTCCGTTCTGATTTTCTCTATATTAAAATTATCTTCATTTTGAGCACATCGTATTTAATGACAGAAAATGAGATCACAAGAACCTCTGAAGATACACTGAAAATATCTTGAATATGATGTTTTATAGATGGCAGTGACATTATTTGAAGAATCAGTGCTTTCAGAGAGCAGAATCCCTCATATGTATTTTTCTGATACCCAACAGTTTTCAAGGTCTGGTCTATATATTCAGCCCTACCCTTGGTAGAAAATGCTTGCATTCCCAAGCAGAGGACAAAGCGGGTGGGGGGAGGTTGTGGCATGCCAGGGCAGAGCCATTTGAAGCCACCTACCCTCCTGATGGTACATCTTACATAGGGCGTCCATAGGTGAGAGAGGGCGTATCTGTTTATAGCTGTCCAGCAGAATGGAGGAAAGTGGAGAAAAGGTGTTATGGGAAAAAGAAAACTCCTGGGGGGCTGGAGTGGGAAGGAGGTAAGAATTTGGGCTAAGTCCCTCCTGGGCCATGCAACTTTGCTGCTACCTATGAGGATGTGTGGGGGAGGGAGTGGTATAGAGGCTGCAGCCAATGAGGGTCACTACAGAATTACCGGATTTTCTCAGATCAGGGAAAGACCTTAGAGATCACTGGTTCACCACTCTTCTCCCGATGCCCAGGAACACTGTGAACAAGTTCACCACCACAGAGCTAGGCAAGGCCCGAGGGCCTCTGGTTGAACAAATGGAAGCCTTCATGAGGTGCCGTCATCTTTCCTGGTGTGTTATGAATATTTATGGAAGGCTAACTGTTTAACAAACAACCCCAAGTCATAGTGACTTAACAACAACAACAACAACAACAACGAAATTATGTCTTGCTCCTAACTGTTTAACATCTGTGTTTGGTGGGCACCTTCTATGCAGTGATTCAGGGGCCCTTTCATTGTGTGTGGCTCCACTGTCCCTGGGGGCTTCAGTGTTTGCTGACAGGTCCTTTGCATCTGGCTGAGACAGGCAGAGAGGGAGAGTGAAGGACTGTGTGGGAGGCAGGCAGGCCTGGAAGTGGGGTGCCCACCAGCTGGAAGCCACTCACAGGGCCATACTGTGCTGCAAGGGAAGCTGGGAAATGTAGTCCAGCCATGTGCACAGGGAGAAGATGGGATAGGTTCAGGCAGGCACACAGCAGTGTCTGCCATACCTATCTTCAAAGGGAACATTGAAGTGAGTCAGTTGATACTTGTTCATTTCCAGTCTTTGGATTCTTTGTTTGGGAGGTTTACATTGAATAGTAGAGGGCACATTATCTTTGGAGGTAGACGGACTTGGGTTTGGATAGTGGTTGTATGACCTTGGGCAAAGAATTAACCTCTTCCAGACTCAGTTTGCTCAGCTGGGAAATGGGGATATGCTGTGGGGTCACTGTGAGCATTAAATGATATAATGGATGTGAAATGTTGATTCTTACATACTTGTACAAATCACTTGGACTAGGTGAGGGGGAGAGGGAGGAAACAGACTTTCTGTGTCCCATTTTGACCAGTCCTGGGCACCAGCCCTTCCCCACTGGGTCCAGAGAACATGCTCTGTTAGATGCTAAAAGTGGTGGCACTTTCCTCAGGCTCTTGCTAAATTTCAGTGTAAATCATTCTAATCAACATGGGACTTTGAAAGGAAAAAAAAAAATCCCTCAAACCCACATTGATTTTATTTGATTTATAAAAATTCAGTCATTTAGCATGTAGTCCTTTGAGTTTTAATCCTTCTTGCTCAGGCTGAAACTGTCACGTCTAGAAAGCAGTGATTTTACTATTTTCTTTTTGAAAAATATATATTCCTGGAGAGCAGTGAAAAGAGAAGTGATCTAAATGGAAGTATCACTTTTCTATTATGGATGTTGAGATGCTTTAAGACGAAATCTGGCCCGAAGGAATGAACAGAACTGCCTTCTCACCATGGGTAAGACCCTGCAGGGTGGGAGGTGGCTAAGGTATCACAGCGCACCCAGGTCCTGCCATAGATAGTGGCACATTAAGGGCTTCAGTAAATATTTACTGATTGAGTTAATAGATGAATGAAGACAGTTGCACAGGTAATAACAATGAAACAATCCTCCTGCCTGAAACAGCAAGACTTTTTTTGGAGGAAAACTCCTGCATTTTGGTTTTTGGATTCCCTGAATGGTTTCTTCAGTCGTAAATATTTGCTAACAATAAAACACAGCACACACACACACACACACACACACAGCACACACACACACACAGCACACACACACACACACACACACACACACACACACACGACATTCTACAGGAAGGTAAACTGAAGAGGAAGCCTAATTGTGTCTCTTTTACAGCACTGTCCTTTAAAATAACCTTCCAAGCCCGGCTAGTTAAGCTTAGTGGCGATAAGATGCTGAAAGCAATAAATAAAACGACATCCGGAGCTCAGAAGGTTAACAGTTTTTTCTAGAAATTATTGTCCAGCTCCAAGGGTAAAATGGCGCCTGAAATCATGAAACGTGGTCCTGTAGTGCCCCCTCGTGTCTCCTGTGTGGAATTGTCAAAGCCTGTAATTGCGCCTCGCTCTAGTCATTAGCATAATTCTTGATTTATTTATGAATCTGGGACTTGGGGGGCCAGGCTTATTTAGAGGAGGAGTGGGGGGCGCAGGAAGCTGGAACTCCTTTCTTTCAGACCCCTTTTCAAATGGGTTACCACCACAATGTCAAAATAATTTGCACATTAACCCTGGTATACGATTTAGAAACTGAAACCAATCATTATCTTGAAAGAAGCCCTTTTACCTCCAAAAATTATTGGCTTTCAAGAAAAAAATTTCATAAAGCATATTATTAAGCAGTTCCTTTTACCCATTAAAGCATTCTTTGTAAATCAGTGGGACAGACGACATTTTTTAATTTCAGAGATTAATTATCTCATGTAATAATTGAGCCATTCTTTATTTTTTTTTCTTGAGACCCACTCATTTAAATAAAAGACATACAGAACCAGTCTATAAAATGAGAATGAAGCTGGGGATAAAATTAAAACATATCAAAAGGCAGTGATTTTTATTTTAAAAAAGTGTTGACATTTATTCCAATAAGGACAATCATATTTCTAGGAAAGGGAAACTAGTTAAATTACACATATTTGACAAGTGAAAATGGTGAAAAGGTAATACTACGGAGAATTTTAGTTTCTTAGTATTTGATGCATCTGGCTTAACTCTAAACGTTGCAGCCAAAATTGTAAAATGTTATGAAAAAAGAAGGGTCTCTTCCTCTTCCTTTTATTACTCATTCTATGGTAATGAAAGTCAATGTAATTCAGCTTTAATTTAGTCAATTTAAGTCAATTTAATTCAGTCAAGTATTTACTGGGTGGCTCTGTGCTCGAGATACTGCTCTAGGTCCTAGCATAGGTGGAGTCTGCGACCTTCAGGAGCTGCCAACCCAGGAGGGGGACACGCTGGCAACCCACATCCCCACCCTGTGGGATGGGTCCTGGGCTGGAGAGGGAGCCCACGGAGGGAGGCTCCAAGGATGCATGAATCTGCCGAGGCCTCCACGTCCAGGAGGACGTGACCTTGGCAGGCCCGAATTGGCCGGGTCGGAAAGCGGGGCGGGGCCTCACAGCTGCAGGAGCCCGGCGGCCAGGCAGCCCGCGGAGCTTCTGCCTGGCAGGGTGTGCAGCGGGGACCGAGCCACCTACAGAGGGTCCCCAGCATGCTGTTCGGAGCGGAGGAGCTTCACGCCACGAGCCCAGGGGTGCTCCGCAGGGCTCAGGCCGGAGAGGGGCACGAGCCGCCCAGCAGCCCACGGAGGGTGGGTTGGGGGCGGAGGGACCAGCTGAGGCCCACCGCAGAGTCTCAGGGGAGCGACAGCGCGGCGCTCGCGTTCTCTGTCCTGCTTCGTGAGAACAGCCACCGATGCTTGTGGGGATCCTTGCAGTATGAGGCGGGAGCTCTGGGGAAAGAAGAGACGCGAGTTTTGGAGGTTGGCAGGACCTCATTGAAAACCTGGCTCGGCCGCTGCCAACCGTGGGCGGGTCTCCTGACCTCTGGCAGCCTCAGCTTTTTTCCCTGGGAAAATTGGGCTTGACCAGACCCATATTGCAGGATTGGAGGAGGTGTATAGGATATGATTGGCAGAGGGGCTGGCGTGTTGCAGGTGCCCTGTAAATGGTACTTGACTTTTATTAGAGGGAAAATGATTCCTATCATAAAAACTCCAGATAAAGCCAGGCCCCTGCGTGTAATCTCATGGCATCCTGAAACCATCCCAGAGTGTCTGGTTATGTATTTTTACACGATTATACAAGTAACGTCTGCTCCTTCTTCTAGCCGGTAAGCCCCACAAGGCCAGGCGCTGTGTCAACGTTGTCACAATGGTTCACATACACTGGGGGTGCTAGCAGACAGCTGTCAAATGAAGGACAGAGAATGACCAGGGACAGCAGTGCCAGTATCGCCTACTTCCGCGATGACAAAACTAAAAAAATGGTAAAGAAGCCCTCGAGTTGTGGCAGTTTCCCATAACACTGTGATTCTGGGGCTGACAACTTGTTTTGGAAAGTAGGCTGAATTAGGGGCATTAGGTTCCTCATTCTAGCCAGGTGGGAGGACAAAGTAGTGGTTGAAAGAACTGGCTTTGGAGTTAGAAAGCTGGGCTTGGAGCTCCAATTTCATCACTAACTTTTCTGTTTGCCTCTGTTTGCTCATCTGCAAAATAGGGATAAGGGCTGGGTGTGGTGGCTCATGCCTGTAATCCTAGCACTTTGGGAGGCTGAGGCAGGAGGATCGCTTGAGCCCAGGAGTTTGAGGTTGCTGTGAGGTAGGCTGACGCCACTGCACTCCAGCCTGGGTGAAAGAACCAGACCCTGTCTCCAAAAAGAAAACAGGGAAAGAGGCTTTATTGCAGAGTCCTTCTGAGGATTAAACACAACAATCCATTTAAAACCCTTAGAACACACTCAACACCTGTTTATAGTCATTATTATTGATTATTGAATTTATGGATTAAAAAAATCTTTCAGATTCTGGTTCATGATCCTGTAAGGCAGAAAAGACAAACAGCAGTAGCTGTTTGCAGTAGAGAAAAATTATCCTGTATTTAGCTTTAAGTTTAAAAAAAATCTTAAAGACAATAACTCTTTTCCATCACTAAATTCACATCCAATTTTTTCAGTGTATAGATAGAAGTTGTATATAGCTTAGGTAACACTATGTGCTATTTTCAGGTTTTATGTAGCATTGCTTGAATATATGTGTATATGTATATATTTTTTGTGAAATAAAGAAATTAATGTGTTTCTCTTTATATATAAATACAAAAATATTTATTTTTATGCAAACATGAAAACAATGAGAGACTGGATGAGTTTGACTACATTCCCAGGCCAAACTAGGGTTGGATGCAAGGACTAAAAGCCTAGTCTCTGGAAGTGTTTTATAAGCAACTTTTGGTATAAATTCTGTGTACAATGTCTTCTTGTCATTCCTTCCTTCCTTTCTGCATTCATCAAACATGGGTGCATCAGTGCTGCAGATAAAAAGAGAGGTCCATGCTCTGAAGGAGCTCAGGGTCTAGAGCAGAGGTTCTCAGAGGGATGTGGGTATAAACCCTATGGCATTTTGGAAATGTGGACTGATATTTTTGGCGATCACAAAAATGGAGGGGGTAATGAAAATATCTGATGGATAGAGGCCAGTGTTCTTGGAGGTCGCACACTGCCTAAGACAACATGCACAGCCAAAGATTGTCCTGTTTCTGCACAACTATCAAATGTCCCATCAGACAGTCACTGAGAAGTGGAAAATCTGTTTGTAATTATCTAAACCTAGTTCCTGAGCCTATTTTATAATTAAACAGAGAAGTTAACAAATACATATATTTTTTCTCAGCTTTTGGAACTCTTTTTTTTCAGTTTCTACCACATTTTCCACCATACAAATCAAGAGAAGATTGTTCTTCATTGTGTTCAGAGTTTGACTAAGAGTCTTTTTCCTATACGGGACAAATGCTGTCCATGGTATTTGAGTCTCCCACCATCACGCTTTGCAGGACCACACCCTTAGTTGCAGCCTCCATGGAGGTCTGTGTGGAGGGGTGAGTGCCGACCACGGCAGCGTGCCTCCGTAGTCAGCTAGAACGTTGTTTGTTGAAATATATACATTTTATCACAAATTACTTTCATTTTTCCTTTCAATTACAGATATGGCATTATATTGATTTTGTTGTCATTGCTGAAATTATGTGTTTAGGTAGATTATCCCTGAATTTCATTTCTGGAGAGAAAAGAGAGGTGTTACACGATATCTGTCGTTGGAAGGGTCTGGAGACCTCCGGTTTGGGGAGAGACAGGAAAGGAGGTGAGCTTCGTACTGGAGGGAGGGGTCGGAGCATGGCCCTTGGCTAGCATGGCTAGCAGAGACCTTGAATTTAATTTAAAATGCTGTTAGCATACATATTAACCAGAAGAAAAACATCATAAACATTCACGCCAAAATGTCTTGCAGTGAGCCTCAGGGAGTGGTGAGTTCTGTG